>JAHBCN010006683.1:25000-42500 GCA_019359885.1 Listronotus oregonensis
ATTTTGTGTGTATATTCAGTAGGTCTGAGAATAGGACGTAAGCTATTTTTCATACCCCTAAGTGATAAGAGTGGTCCACCTCAATTTTTTTTGACAAATTTTTTTATTTTTTTATGATTCGGAATTAAAAAAATACATATAACTCTAAATTTTTACCCTTCTACCACCAACCCATATTTTTTAATAGCGATGTTAAGGGATAAGAATGAAGCCGGTCTCCTGTCTTTCTCTTATTGTTTAGTTCTATAAAGTTATAATATATGGCGGTATAATTTATTTCATCGATACAAATCTTTAAAAATGTTCTGCGAAGTTTTGTGGAAAGGCCAAGGTAGGGCCCGGTGATTTTCGCCACCAGAAGGTACGTCTTCGGAGGGCACGGAGAGGTGAGTTAGCACTAGGTGCTACCTTAGTGCTAAGTCACCGTACGAGGTGGGTGAAAGTTCACAAGAAGGGGCAAAGAAGGAGTGTGCTGAATAGTTTGAAGGAGAAACTACAGGTGACCACCACCAATTAGTATAGTAAGATGCAGTATAATGCCCAAAACACCCGACAAGAGCATCGGCCACGTAAGAAGTAACATCATGGATGCTCAGGAGCCTCAGGCAAGTAAACTAGGTGCCACGGCCGTGTTCGGTGAAGCCGACCTGAACGCGGTGCTGAAGGAGTCCCTCAACTCCGACGATCAAGGGGCATAGGAGTCAAGTTCCCGACGTACGAGCTAGCCGGAGGGAAACAAAGGAACCGCAGGCTTAGTGAGAGCGATATACCTCTTGGGCTTGTGCAAGAAGACCCGAGAACAACCCCGCTCGCACTAAACAACAAAGCGAAGCAAACCCACCGAGCATATTTGACCGTAGGAGACTAAATACATTGTCGGATAATCATTGTTTTTAATTGGTAAACACCTTAAATTTTTTAAATACTATTTTTGTTTAAAATAAATCTAAGAAAAAAACTGTAAATATTTTCGAAACACACTGTGTTTACTATGGATACGTTTTTTGTTTCAAACGAATATCGATCACTACATTTCACGAAATTTAAATTTTCTTTGGCTCGCCTTCGGCAGACTTGGAAGCCTATAATGCCGTTTGATGTGGTAACAGTTTTATCTGTCCATAAAATTTGATAGATAAATCTATAAATTTCTTTTTTCTTTCCTTTCAAAAAAAATTGCAAGCTTACATAAATTATTTATAAAGTAACGCTTTTAATATGTAAATTAATTTTTATTTAAGGTCTCTTCCACTTTCTCTCTGTGATCAACTGATTTACCATTGACTGCTGCATGGTGCATTATTAAAATTATCGACTTATTTTCAGTGTCCATATTATCTTTACATATTAAAATTTTAATTATATCCTAAAGTCAATACTGTTTTTTTTTTACACAATACTAAAAGATCAATCCACTATTTTAAAATACCTATTTGTATAACCACGAAAATACTATTTGGCCGATGTCATATTAACCTAAATATTATTCTAATTGAGTAGTATACTTTAACTGTTTTTTCACAAAACTTTTATTTGTATTTGCGTCCAAATTATTTGCTGTTAAAACAAGTTTTGGTATTTTAAAAATCCGGTGACAGGTAAATTAAATATTTTTCATTAAGTTTTCGTTTCTATTCGGTTTATAGGTAAAAACTAAAATAAGGCAAATATTTAGTCAGATGTTTAGATAATTTTAACTTTGCATCAACTTTTAACTGACTTTTAATGTTAGCGTTTATTGGAACAGCAATAAGTGATAAAGATGCATTAAAAGATAAGTATGGTATAGAGGCAAAGTTTTGTTTAAGTTTGGTAAAATTGGAAAAAAATCGGTAAGGCATAGTTAAAAAAAGAAATATAACAAAACCGACAGAAGAAGGCCTAAATTTTTAAATAGGTAAAAGAATTAAAAAAACATTTTTTTTATTACCGTTCAATATGCATATAATAAAAAACAGCTTTTTTAACTTTTTGTAACAATGTTAAGTTTGACAGCGAAGAAAGTTACGTGTCTCCTCAGTGCATGTCAAAAACTAAAGGTAATAACAAATTTAAATAGAAAAACATAAAAATAAGTAAATAATTATTATAGTTCTTCTGGGGAAAGACTTGCTACATTGACGATTTTTTTACATTTCTTGTTTTGGTCTAAGTGGTGCATTTTTGTAATTTTAAATGAAACATCTGTCTTATAATAATGGAAATATAAATAATTTGTATTTTTTTGTTACAGTCCGGTAGTGGCTAGTACCTCTCCCAGGAGAACTTTATTTGTGTTATCTTATTACCAGCTTTTGCTAAACAATCATTTTGTAAAGAATAAAATGAATTAATAAATTTAGTTGATTGTGGTACTTTTTTGGTGACTATTTCACTAGAGTGTTTTACACTTGCGAAATATCGTAGCAAAGTGTTCACTGTGTTTTTAGCTAAAATTTGGCTCGTTTAATTTTTTGGAAAAAATATTTCTCAAGTTTAATTTAAATTTGTTGCTTTTATGGCAATTTCGTTCATAATATTTAACGAAATTGCCAAGCAACAAACTTTTACACAATCGAAATAATGCCGACATTTTTTTTTCTTATGATATTATATAGAATAAAACAACAGTAGAATATTTAGTACATTTTTACAAAATTTGGCAAATTACTTTTTACATAGATTGACATAAATTTACTAATAGTTACTGTTTATATTAATTTTAAATTTGGTAGTAATTTTTACATTATTATTAATTTCTAGAAAAAATAGGAATAACGTTATAATATTTTATTTTATTTTTATAACGTAATATAAAAGTAAAAAGTTAGTGTATTGTTTCATTTTTTACTTTTATAATACATTCCAATGAGATCTTATTATTTATTAACCTTAATTTCAAAACATATGTACTGTTTTAATCTGTAGTTCACAGCCGTCAACTTTAAACTTTTTTTTTGTTCTTTTTTTGCTATTTACGTCTACTTTTACTTACTCTAGATTATGCAGTACCTACTAGGTAATCGATCAATTTACTTTTAAACAATATACTTAGTAAAATCTAAAAAAATCGTTAAGGCAGGAGCCAACCCACATAGGAAAAAGAAAGGACCACTTACAAGCCGGCTATTTATTTTTAAACTTTTGCAAATTAATAGTTCTCAACACGCCGCCGCTCAGTGGGACGAAGCGTCGTTTAAGCCCATTTTTTTTTAATGCTCGTCTTTCATTTGCCTATCGATTTCTCTTCTTAGATTTTTGATTTGGCTTTTGATTTTTCGGATATTTGTCTTTAATTCTTATAAAACAAGAAAACTAATTTTTGGTGCACAAATGATCATACGGGGCGGGGTACAAGATTAGGTTTGGCATACATTTTTTGCTTAAAATCTTCCTCTTGATAAGCCTTACAAGACTGTCTGCGTAAAAATCAGGGGCAACATTTTTGTTATTGCCTCAAACGGCCATATTAATCCGATTTTTTTCAGGCAAAAAAGACTTGTACTCATAAAACGTGCAAAACAAAAATAATTTGTAAAAAATATTCAGAATCAAAAAATGCGGATAATCTTTTTTAATATATTTTTTTAAACAATTGTAAGACTTATTCAAAAAATTGTATAACTTTTTTACATTTCGGCAGACATGGTCTTCTACCATTGATTAACGTAAATATCCCAATTCTGATCTATTTTTTTTTAATGGACACATTTTTTGGTAAAATATTAAAAAGTACTTAATGTCATTCAGGTATATGGGGAAATTTTTTCAGAACTTTTAAATAAGTCTTAAAATTATTCTATTTGGCCATTTTTCCAGGGGTCCAAAAATGTATCAAAAAATTCAAAAAAAGATTGTCTTTCTTAAATGATTCTGAACAATTTTTGTTGAATAAAATTTTTCGTGAAATTTTAAAAAGTAAAAGTCCCTTTTATGTGAAAAATTTCGAAACACTATAGCCGTTTGTGGAAATAATAAAAATGTTGCCCCTCATTTTACGCAGACAGTCTTTTGATGCTTACCAAAAAAAGATTTTGAGCCAAAAAATATATGCCAAAACCCAATCTTTATCAGTTTTGCACGAATAATTCGTTATTCTTTTTATTAAAATCCTGGTTTGAATGCAAATTTCAAAAATTTCAAATTAAAAATACAAAAAGGGAAATTAAAAGACAAATACAAGACAAAAATTAAAAAAAAAACTGAGCTCTATCGGATGAACTATATGAGGTTGTGATGTTGTAAAACCACCAGCTAAATGATCACTACCTAACACCCTTTGATCCCAACCTCGCCGCTCGGCAGTGCGAGAAGGCGTGTAAGAGAGAAAGAAAAATCGCAGTCATCATTATAAAATACATAATAAAATAACAAATACCAAACTTAAAGAAATGTTTACTACTCACCCAATTAGCCTTTTTTAATAAAATGACATAGTTTTGTTGGGTGTTAAATTTTTAACATGTTTTTGGTAGAACTCATAAGTAACCTCTTTTAAATGTTCTTAGTGTGTTTTCAATTAAGATTGGTTTAACGAAAATTAAATATTATCCATATATTACATTGTTACCGATAAACTATGTTTACTTTTTTTTTTAATATTATATATATATTTTTTATATATATATATATATATATATATATATATATATATATATATATATATATATATATATATATATATATATATATATATATATATATATATATATATATATATATATATATATATATATATATATATATATATATATATTATGTTTACAGGCATCTAAATTTAAGTTGATATCATATTTAAATAATATGTGATTTCTTATAAATTTTAAATTTTCGATTAATGTTATTTTTTTACGACAATTTTAATTTATCTGTTGTTATTACACTTGGACTTTTTTGGTTTGTTTCTATAGTGTGCCGTATTTAGTAGCAAAAAAAAATTTTTTTTTTCTGACTTATTTTTTATTAATTATTTCTTTTTTTTTTAATTTACTGAAATCATTGCAAAATATTATTTTTGAAGGTAAAGTCACTTTTAAATAATTATTAATGTATTTTGATGGTTTTTATTATTGGACAAAGTTTATCTGATTAAAAGATATATCTTTATAAATAAAAATAAATTGCCAAAATGTATGTACGCGCCTAACTTCAGAACGACTGCATCAGATTAGATAATTCCTTTTTTGTTCTATTTGTTTTTGTCAGAAAAAGGTTTTTATTAAAGAAGAACTTAAAAAAGTTGTGCGAAAAAACTAGAAAATTTAGGCAAATCTAACGACCATGCAAGTGGGGTAGTATTTTTACTGTAGCGTCCTCTATGAGAAAGAGGCAAAAATATAATCTTCATAAGAAAATGTGTGTCATGTAACAATGTGTGGACAAACTATTTGGTAAATGATAGTTTCCTATATATTTTTAAATTTTACGAAAAGATGACACTACGTATGCAAATAATCTGGTGCATTGGTCATATATACATATGAATTTCTATTTCCCTAGGTCACGGCATCACGCGTAAACGCCTAAACGGATTTCGCTAATTCTATAATATATAATATATATATATATATATATATATATATATATATATATATATATATATATATATATATATATATATATATATATATATATATATATATATATATATATATATATATATATATATATATATATATATATATATATATATATATATATATATATATATATATATATATATATATATATATATATATATATATTTTTAACTAAAATTTATTAAATATTGTAGTATTCTTTAAATTCTTAGCAGGGTAAGATTATATACTTATTTATTATTAGCATATGTGCTATATTGGATCCTGCATCCGCTTATTCGTTTTGGTACTAGGCAGGAAAGTAGCCCAATTTATTTTGTCCTGCCGTAAATCTCTGTATTACGGCTTTACGTGGCTTTGCGAAAAGACATATAAATTAATCTAAAGTTAATTAAACCTGTATTTTCCATTTACACTGCCCATTTTAGTGTTTGGAATATTCGAAGTTTTGAAAGCACATAGAACAAATAAGAAAGCTGGGGATATATACAAGGTTTGTCACAATTAGCTTGCATTTAAAATTCTTAGGCAAAAACTTTACTACATATCTCAGTTATATTGTGTTTTTTTAAGAAACTACTTTAGAGGATTAACTAGGTTAGTGTCAATTTTTCTTCAATAAGAATGTATTTACACATATATTTTGGGGGTAGGCAAGGACAGACCTATAGTTTATTTTAAATCAATATTTTATAATATCATATTAAAAACCTTATACAGCTAAATAATTTTTTAACGTTTTTTTATTTTATTATGTACACTAGTAACCTTTTATAAGATTTATTTTAATTAACACACCGAATGTTTATTAAACATTTTTAGTGTATACAACCATTCTGTTATTTTTTGTGTTAAAATATGGTTGTATGACTGGTTGTTACCTAATCCATAAATCAGTCTTCTCTGAATGTGCGGAAATGCAAATCCTTTTTGTTAAATATATTCTTTAATCTAATATTAACTGATAGTAAGTAGACGCCATCATAAGTAATAACTTAAATAAATTTAATAATTATAGGTCATATTTAAGGCCTATTTAAGTAAAGGGTTCTTAGAATTAAATAATTTAGTGTTAAAAATTGTCTAAAAAAATATGCTTGTACACTATAAATTTAGTTAGCTAAATTATACATAATAATATACAGTACTTTTACAAAAACGTAATTAAATTAAAATGTAACCTAATTTTATTAAAAAGAAAACAAATACAGGGTATTTGATCCATATACAGGGTGCCACAGATTCGAGTGCATGCATGGGGATCTCGGAAACCGTAAGAGATACGAAGTCGGTTAAATTATTGCAAAGTTGCGCATTTAGGTGCCTAACAACATGCCTTTTGGAAAGTTGTAAAATTCCGAGTATTTCCGGAGATATCCGAAAAAAAACGAAATTTGACGATTTCGTTTTTATTTTTTTCTAACGTTACTTAAAGAGATAGGGAAAAACAAAAGACACTTTCTCACGGCCACTTTTTAAGGTCTACAAATAGTGTTGACAGATTTTCCGTACGACGTTTCGTTTTCGTTAAACCATTATCAACTTATTTTTTTTAAATACGGCACTGAATTGTTCATTGCATTTTTTAAAGCAGTTATAATTACAATTACAATGACGTATAACATTATATATTTTTTTGTTAAATAAACGTATTTTCCATAAGAAACAATGAGTGAGATAAGGAACGCACACCATTTTTTATTGGGGCGTTCCATATTTGTTATTAAATATTAAGTGTTATACATTTTTGTAATTGGGATAATAAAGGGTTCAAAAAAATTAAATAAAAAACCCAGGTCCGTATTTCAAAAAAATAAAGTTGATGATGGTTTAACAAAAACGAAACGTCGTGCGGAAAATCTCTCAACGCCATTTTGTAGAGCTTAAAGGTGGCCATAAGAAGGTGTCTTTTGTTTTTTCTTTTCTCTTTAAATAACGTTAGGAGAAAATAACGAAAATGCAAATTTCGTTTTTTTACGGATATCTCCGAAAGTACTCGGAATTTTGCAATTTTCTAAAGTGGACATGGCTAGTTACGCAAATACACAAATTTTCCATAATTTAACCGACTTCGTATCTCTTATGGTTCTGAAATGTAACGGCAACTGGTGCTCTGGGCCTGCCCTAGGACACACCAGAATAACGAGCAGTATCACAAACCCAATATTTGAGATGGGCAGTGATACAATGCCAAAACGGATAAATACACACAGACCATACAAAACCCAGCTTACCTGGGGCGGTAGTGAGCGATCTCCTGGTCAGTCTCGGAATTTGGTTTGGTATACCGATGGATCCAAGACTGACAATGGAGCCGGCGCAGGAATACATGGTATGACCCCCAGGTTCAATGCTTATGCTTCCCTGGGGAAATACGCCACTGTTTTCCAGGCGGAAATATATGCCATTGAACTTTGTCTGCGAGAGAACTTGAGGAGGAGATATAAGGGCAGGGACATTACTATCTTCTCTGATAGTCAAGCGGCCATAAAAGCTTTGGCATCCCAACAAGTCAACTCAAGGTTGGTTTGGAACTGTCTGCAATGCCTTCCTAAACCTGGCTAACCACAACAAAGTTACACTTTCCTGGGTGCCAGGACACGGGGAAACAGGGCAATGAAAATGCAGACTCCCTGGCCAGGCGAGGCTCCGCAGCAATGTTTGTGGGTCCTGAACCTGTTTTTGGAATACCAAAAGCCTCGGTTCAGCTAACATGACTCGGTGGATTCAAACACAACATCAGTCATACTGGAACCACATTCCAAGGCAAAATCACAGTAAATCAATGCTGGACTCACCATCGAAAGCATTGACAAGTGAACTACTAAAACTAATAGGAACCAGATTAGGATAGTGACAGGATTAATAACCGGACACTGCACCCTAAGAAAACATATGCACACTATGGGCATCTATAGAGAAGAACCAATTTGCAGACTATGTGACGAAGAGGAAGAGACAGCCTCTCACATCATATATGAGTGCCCTGCACTTACATACTGGAGAACAAAATCAAAACCTCATGGTGGACACTAACCACCAGGAGGCGGAACCCGAAAAGAACAGAAAAAAAAGGGTACTACACCTGTCTAAGGTGTAAACCTTTTTTTTTTAAACAAATAAAAGAGATACAACAAGCCCTGTAGGCTGCAGTGTCGGCGGACAAAACCTCAACTTGTGTATTTACTTTATCAATCAATCAATCAATCAATCTTCTTTGGTTTCCGAGATCCCCATGATGCACCCGAATCTGTGGCACCCTGTATAACCTCTCAGTACAAAAAAGGCAAAAATATTAAAGGGAGCAAACCATAAATATTTCCCCAAACACTATAACGCATTGAAAATCTTAATTGGAAAATTGATTTAATGGCAGTTTTTGGATTATTCTAAAAATTTTCTTTTAACTTTTTCCAACTTGTAAAACTTTTTTAAATAAAACCCTAATAAAAAAGAAAAAATATATATTTTAAAATTTGTTTTATTTAAATTATTTACTTTTTAACTTTTTTGTGAAAAAATTTAGTTAGATTGAATATTCAAATAAAAAGTTGTGTAATTAATGTATTAAATAGTAAAATGCAGAATTGATATTACGAGCTACAAGCAATCTTGTTTTATTATTTAAAGCGGACAGATTACAGTACAATTTTCCTTAATACCGACGCATGCTAATATGACAGTCGGGACGCTACCAAGCGGAACTTATAAATATAAAAATATATCTTATATGTATGACATATGAGAATATGCATATGGGCTTTGATCCATCTGGGGTTTCAACAAAAAGTCTCGGGCGCGTCCGGATTACCCAAAGTGTGCCCGGACTAACATTGAAGCAATGGCGCGTCCAAAGCCCGGACATCAGGTTACAAAATGAACTAAGAACGCAATAATGCTACACACGTTAAAAATTTGAAGTAAACAAAGAGGGACCATTATGGCTGACTCGACAAAGCCGTATTCATTCAGCACTTTTGTGTTTATTTTTGTAATCGTTTACATGTATACTATAAAAACTGACAAAATAAATTGGAAGGAGTGTTTGGGATAACTATATATTCATATATTGTACAAAATGATATAACTTTTGCAAACATATAAATACATAACTGATCGTTAAGTTATGATCTAAAATGAAAAACTAAAAAAACTACCTATTTTGTAAAGTAAGTTAAACATACTATTTATTTTGGTAAAAAAATTAATAAAACTTTATAAATTAGTAAACATATTATCACAGTATCCTTGAGGGTATTACCCATGTCACTGAAAATAAGCAAGAAAGAACCGACCATAATTTATTGAAATATAGCCAAATAAATTTTTTGGGCAAGATAAGAAGATACCATCCAAGGAGAGTTTGGGCATATTATTAAAAAATTAAGGCATTTTAAGAAAATGATCTTTTTTTGGTTAGTAGTCAACCATATGCGTACCAAATTCATAGAAGGGAGAAGGCTGGTTGTATTTTAGCCAATTTAGTGAAAAGAATTCCTCAACTGGTCTTTGAAAACGTTAAAGAAAAAAAAGTCATCAGGTTATAAACAAATTAAGCTTAAAAAAAAACGGTCCATATTTCATAGAAAGTTTTTGTAAACTTTTTTAAATATTTTTTTAATTAAATAAATGCAACTTGACTTGTACAAAAACACAGCATAAAAATTTTGCTTTTAAAAAATTTCTGTAAAAACTAAATACATTGTTTTATTTCTACACAGACGGTGCGATAATGTTTAAAAAAAATATTTAAAGAAATTCATACAAATTTTCTGTTAAAAAGTCATTGTGTTCTCCGTGCTTAAAAAATATAAAGTTTTTTTATCTTTAATATAGAAGAAGAGAAAGGGAGATTTTTTAATTAGATAATAATTAAAACCTAATAAAGGACATTCTAATATTTTTTAAATTTATTTGACAGTATTTATTATAAATTATACACTGTATATAAATTAACAAAAAATAAAATGAGCAAAGTTCAAGGGTAATATTAGCCTGATAAAATGCTGTTCAGAAAATTGGCACATCCCTGTTGGTTTTTGAAAATAATTAAATTTATTTTATTTGTAATTAACCAATGACATTTATTATTAGTTCTAATTTAAGGCATAATGTTTTAAAATGTGTAATAAAATAGTGCTTTATTTATAAAAAATGATGAGGAGACCTTAAAGACGAAACGTCGAGTTAAAAAGTTAAAAATTAACAAAGCAACAGAAATCTGGTTACTTTTTATACGGCTGACCCTCATAGCCTAAAACTTCTAACATATTTAAACTTTTATCTAACATAAATACATACATAATAATTACATACTAAGTAAGTTTAATATCAACTTTTTATATCTTATCCCTAATTTGCTTATATTATTTTGGAAATAATTTGAAAAATTAAATACAAGTTTATCGTTTTTAGAGTTAAGAGCTTGTTTATTCTCAAACAAATACATATTTTTAGAAATAAAAATACCAAAAAAGTCATTTAAATTACTGATAAAATTTGCAGTCGCATGAAAATTTTTAATTCACAAAGTTTTAAATCATGGGCACATATTATTAAAGCAACAGCAACAGACTTACTAAAAACTTGGGTGGCCAATCGTACCTTCATAAATTGGTTTTAATAGCTAATATGAGAACGCGGAAGTTTATTTTTAATATAAAATTTTTGTGCATCTTGTAAGTCAACCAGCTTTTTAATATAATTTCAGCTGATTATTTGACCATAATCATTAAAAGTTTTTTTATCTGCAGAAGTAACATTTTTATTATATGGCATATATCCAAAAATATGTAAATAATTTCTTCAGTTATTGGATGAATAAATTATGTTTGTTTTTTTTCAAATTGCATCCAAGTAACTTTACCATTGTCAGGTTGACTGTAGAATGTAGAGATGAAAGGCAGGTTAACAATAATTGTTTCTTTTGTTCGCCATTTATTAATTAGTACAGAAAATATCTTAAGTGTATTTTCCATTTTATATCCACTGCAGTTAAAAGAAATAGCTTGGGTGGCAACATTACTGTCTTTTATATTTTCGGATCCAAAATCCCTATCATATTTACCTGCAAACCATTCTAAAGGTGACCTTATCGCCATTTCATCAAAAACAAGGCTTCCAACAATTTTGTAGTCTGTGATGGATCACCTAGTTTTAATAGCATTAAACGCCTCGCCTGGATTGCCATTAAGTGTACTATACCAATTTCCTATAACTTTTGAGTGAGTTATGCAAGTATTAAACTCAGATCTTAAGCTTTAGGTGATTAAAAATGGAGCGTCATTGCAAATTTTCAAAGTTCTGCTGTATATTTTTTAGTTCGTTTAACTGCCTTTTGCAAAGTTCTTGAGAGGAAACTAACAAATGGGAAAGAGAATCCGATTGCTCTGTAGATAAAAGTTTCTCCATTTGAAGATCAGTTAAAATATTTTTTAAAATTGGTGACTTTGTTATTTTTCCTGTTGTTTTTTTGTAAATTCCTGGAACGTCTTTGGACATTTTATAAAGATTGGTTAGCCTCATATACTTATTGGTTAATGACAATGTAGTGTCCAAATCCAAGTAAAAACTCTGAAAAGAAAAGAATTTTTTAAAGATTTATTTTACTAAAATTTCTAGAAAAAAAAATTAAATTATGAGTTAAGCAGTCAGTTGGGTCTCCCTAATTAAAATATCAGTCTAACTAATACTACCGATTTAAGCAGAAGTAACCACTAACATTTAATATTTAAATAGAGCACCCCTTAGAACAACCTATATATTTTTTATGATTAAATTCTATGAACAATTTCAAGCACTTTTTATGTAACATAACCTATACTGATACTTAACAGGGCGATTCCTTTTCTTATGATAAACATAAGTACAAGTATGTTACAAAAAGTTATATAAAAAAGTTCATTGAATTAAAAAGTCAGAAATTACTTAGAATGTTTTACTTAAAATGAGGATAGCATAACTAACACTAACTATTATCAAATTTGCATTTAAAAATTATTTTGTAAAAATCTAAATAATGTTTCAGGAGAAACACCCTTTATACTAAAAGTTACTTAAGACATGTAACCTACTTCCTGAATTTCAGAAGGCATATGGTTTTTACTACTAAAGATGAATTTTAGAACAATACATAATAACAAAAAGTAAGATTCACTAGAATATTCGGCTCAATATTAGGTACTGCAGACTCTTCATTATCATCATAGTCCATACTAAAATTGTAGAAAATTTAATCATAAATAGATTGGGGATAACATTGTCTTTTAGCCGAACTATGCCATATAGATGTCCTGTCAAAACAGTCCTCAGAAAAATGATCGGAACACAACAGTGTGTCTGTTAACTACTAAAAGTGTAAGTCTCATTGCCTCTAACCATGCTGTTCTTTTGGTCTCATTTTTGAATATTCTGTTAAATAAATAGTATTAATTTTATTCTATCCTTTAAAGCAAAAAAGCAATAATACTATATAATATCAGCTAGTGGCCCTGACATACCGATACAATTATCTCGTAGATTGGTTATACAACTGGCATACCAAAATGAAACCAAATTACCATTATTGCCACTTGAATTGTGATATTATGTTACACGTGATATCGAAGCCAAAGATTTTTTTTTTCTAATTAGGAATTAGCTGAATACATTTTGGTCTGCTGAAAGGATTTAGTTTATCTGAGAATTTTCTTAAAGTATAAAGAAAATATAAGCGGTATATAAAAATTAATTTACTATCAATCTATACTCAAGCGACAGATTTCTAATTAGGAATTGCTGATCATTTGGTCTGAAAGATTTAGTTTATCTGAATTTTCTTAAGTATAAGAAAAAAATACTAAGCTGGTATTATAAAAATTAATTTACTATCAATCTGAGCTACTCAAGGTGCTACTATTGGCCAAAACAAAGTCAACTGTAATTTTGATTTATATTTCATTATTGGGTGGTTTTTAATTTAGTATAACCCTATTAATCTGCATTAATTTTGCGATTCATTTAAATTTTTAACGTAAATATACAGAAAAAAGTTGAATGTATCGTAGCCGCCTATTTTTCTCTTTGTAACCCCACTTATATGTTTGATCTATCAACAAATAAACAATCTAAATTAAAAGCAAATTCTTATTTTTAACAGCATAAAACGTAATTGAATAAAATTATTATTAAATACTCAAATCTTAAATGTTTCTCCAGCCAAATCCTCCTTCTTATCTACCAAATTTTCACAACCTGGAACTAACCACTTCTTCATTATTGTTTAAAATTATAAAATGTCTTTAAAGCAAAAACTTTTCACATAAAGAGAAACTAAACGAAAATACGGGAAAACCCAACTAAAACCGCCTTGGAGTGCCGGGAGGGACCAATATGACCGAAATGACATATCCCATGCCGTTTTTCAGAGCCTGCATTCCCTTTAGTTTTTCTATAATCACGCTGTGTCTGGAGTAGCAGTTAAATAATAAAACCAGAAAATATGTAGTTCTTATATCCGCAATGTTGCATTTTATTATTTAATACATTAAATACATCTCTTTTTTTACCTGATTTAACTTAAGCGATTTATTTACCATAATGTAGGTTAAAGATAAATACTTTAAATAAAAAAATCGGTGTATGCTTATAGTCTTTTCCCTTATACCCATATTATATTTTCAAATAAACTTTCTTTCAAGTTGGTGGAGCGCTAAAAGGAAAGTTTTCAAGAATACTCTAAAACTGTTTCAAATCATTTTTCCACGTATAAAGTCCTCAACGCGCTCTAGTAATCTTAACTTTTGACATGTACGCGACAAATAAGGCAAATAAAGTAATAGATGAAGGTTCTTGTGTTGCTTTATTTTGTCGACAACAAATTATTCATAAATAAAATAGGCAAAAAGCTCATTTAAACAAAAGTTTTTCCCAGTTAGCACAAGGTTTAAAGTAAATCTTTAAAGAATACCGAAAAACTAGTTTACATTGCTTTTACAGGTATAAAGTCAACGGAGTATTAAAGCTTCAATTTAAATCTTAAATATACATGCAAGATACAGAGTCAACTAAATAATACTGAAAGGTTTCTAATTTTTTTCGAAAAATGTATAACTAAAGCGCAGAAGGGTGAAGTAAAAAAAAATAAGTTGAAATTTCTACATGGCCCGTTACAATTATTTAACATAAGTGCCCGTGACTCACTCTTTTAACACTAAAACACGAGCTTACCTTTTAATCAAAATGTATTTTGTTGCTATTTGTCTTTTCAGACTCGCGTTAAAACCTGATAATATACATCAAGGGAAAAATTAAATGATTATCAACTTTAAAAGCAAGCTTAAGCGCACAAAACTTCTGCTTAGAAAACCTGATAAAGTCAAATAAAGATAAAAAATTAACTGAAATTTTTACTTAAAAAGCAAGCATACAACATTTGTATTCTAATATTAAGATTCAATAGTAAATTATTTTCTTTTTGTTTTAGGTAAGTTTGACAAGGTTAGGAAAATATTACTGTAAGTATTAAAAAAATAATAAAACTGGTGCATCGTATCTTGTTGCAGTGTTAAAATTATTTTTGCATGAAGCGACGGACATCATATTTTAATATAATACCATTTATGCATACACTAGATTTAAAATGTATGAACAAGAACAGAAAAAAAGACAAAAAAGATTTGAGAAACTATGCTTATTTTATATGTTTTAATTGATATCGTTTTAAACAAACTAGTGGGTATATTTAATAAATAACCATTTTAACCACACACTTGGATTATTTAAGTAATGTTAATTAAAAAAAACGAAATAAATATTTTTTAATGTATATTAAGTAGCAGGTTAAAAATATTAGGTAAAAGCTATTTAAAATAACGTCCGTGGTGGCACTACCGCTCTTGTCTAAAAGGTGCTGTGAAATGTAAAATTCTCATGTTTTAGTGCTTGGGCAACGTTGGAGGAACTAGAAAGTAATGGTAATATATATATATATATATATATATATATATATATATATATATATATATATATATATATATATATATATATATATATATATATATATATATATATAATATATATAATAATATATATATATATATATATATATATATATATATATATATATATATATATATATAATATATATATATATATATATATATATATATATATATATATATATATATATATATATATATATATATATATATATATATATATATATATATATATATATATATATATATATATATATATATATATATATATATATATATGTAGAAAAGGTAGTCTAAAGTTTAGTTGTGGGATGATAGTTTCATAGTTTCTTCAAGGTCTTCCAGTACCAACTGGGCAATTACACTTGAGATGCTTGCCCCCATAGCACAACCATCAATTTGCTTATAAATTTTGTTTTTGTAAAAAAAGTAAGTTGAGTTTAACGTTGTTTCAACGGCTTCCAAAAAGTCGTTTGTTGGAATGTCAGTAAATTTTTTTATTTGTTCCCATTTTTTAGTTATTATATTTTTTGCTAAGTTTATTGGAATATTAGTGTACAAGGAAACAACATCAAGTGAGATCAAAATATGGTCATCCGGTAAAATAATATTCTTTATTTTTTGTTTAAAGTCGAAAGAATCTTTAATATAATATGGATTTTGGTTTATAATTTTAGAAAGAATGTTTTTTAAAAATTTTGAAAGATTGTTAAAAGGTGATTGTATGCAGGAGACAATTAGGGGGATGCCATCTTTATGCAATTTTGGCAGACCGTATATTTTTGGCGGTTGTGGTTAGTTGTGGTTAGTGAAATATAGTTACTTTTTTCCCATTTATCAATGAGACTATTGTTTTTTTTTCTGATAAATATTTGTCAGATCGTTTTTAATTTCTTTGTAAGTTGTAGTATCTTTTTAAAGTTCATTAATTTTCTTGTCATATTCCTGTTCGTGCATAATGACGGTTTTATTAGTTTTATCTGGTTTTAAAATGAGTAGATCTGAGTTTTGTTGTAAAAATGCTTTAGTTTGTTTAACTTTTTTATTAAAAGATCAATTTTTAGCAACTGGGGTGTTTTTATTCTTAAAATTTGTTAAAATATTGCAACATTTGGTACGTATTTCGTCTTTGTTTGAGTTATTCATTTTTGATATTCCATTTTCTATACTACAAATTATTTCTGGTATTGGGATTTCGGAATTTTTTTCTAATGGCCCAGCGAAATTTGGTCCTAAGCATAACTATCGTACAATAGTCGGAATGTCCCCTATCTGTTAAATTTAATTAAACTCATAATTTGTTGTCACATGTTTTTTGTTTGATTTACCTGATAATTTTGAATTTTTTTACGTGTTTTTGTTTTATTTTAGAAAAAAAGATTTCGTTTTGGTCTGTTGTGGTTTTTTGAAATTTTTAAAAGTTTTCAGGCACTAGTTGTCTTATTTTAGACTCAAGATGAGCCAAGTCGTTATTTAATTTGTTAATATTATATGTCGAATTAGAAATTAGCAAATTTGGTTTGAACTTAAAATTAGCAAGTACTCAAACTCTCAAATTTACGCTTCAGGCTAACATTTTTATTTGAATGTGATCGACTTTAAAATTTAAAAATATGGGTGTAAGTTTTCTGTCTTACATCAGTAGCAGAAATATTCTTCTATTTTTTGATTTGTAATCTTTATCATAGTTTTTGGAATTGCTTCATTTTGTGTTACTACGTATTTTCCATACAAGGATTCGATGTTGTTATAAAATAGCATATTTTCAACCATGCTGCTATTATTGTGACTTAAATTTTCTTGACCGACCGGATATGGTTTTGGAGATTTTTCTTGGTTTTTTTGGTTCAATTAAATTAAAATAGATAACCTGTTCTTTGCTTTCATATGACACTGTAGATGCTTGGTCTCTCTGTTGTTCACTAAACCTTTAAGCCCTATTGACAAGTCCTTAAGGCAGGGAAA
>JAHBCN010006683.1:45000-47549 GCA_019359885.1 Listronotus oregonensis
TGTTATAAAACTTTAAATGGCCCCTTGTTCTAAGATCACTTTAGTAATTTTTTGTCATATTTTCCTTTCCAATTTGGAATCTGAGCTGAAATATGTCACGTTAAATACGACTTTTATAGGTTTAATAAATTTTAACTTTAAAGCATTTCTTCTTTTTAAAAATAATTTTATTATGTATGAACGCTTACCAAATTGCGGTATATAATCTCATAGTAACCTTTAAAAATGTTGTATTAAATGAGATTTCTAAAAGATTAATGAGGTGTTTGCACAAGGAACTTTTAAATATTTTCGAAAAAAAAAACAAGTACTTAAGCAAATGTATTTTATTAAAAGTTTGTGTCAAAGAAAAACATATTAGGTAAAAAAGTATTTGCATTGATAGTCATTTTTATAAAGGGCTTGAGAAAAAAAATCTGCTAAGTGATTGCTACCCACTAACCAATTACTAGGTATTTTAGTATTTAGATTTGAAGTAAATATTTTACCTATAACTTTATAAAGGTAAAAACTTCTTTTAGTAAAGTACCTAAAAAAAGCTTAACCTTCAGAAGTTTTAGTGTACTAAATATTCAGGCAGGCAGGCAACTCGATTTCGATCCTCAGCCGGGGAGACATTTATAGGTAGTTGGTATTTAAAACAATGTCTGCGGTAGCACTATACCAGTGTCTAACAGTTCCTGGACAATTGTAACGGAACTGGAAAAAAATGGGTTAAAGAACGAAAAACCCGGCACACGCGATATTTCAGTACTTTGACATTAAGATTTCATAAAGATTAAAAAAAACTAAATTATTCTCCAAGTTTAAAAAAGCACAAAGTAAAGCAGGTGTTTATGTAGGATTAATTAATACTTTGTAAGAGACTTTGGATTAAAGCTTCAAGTGGTAAGATCTTAAATAAATGCGGTCCAAAAAATTTTGTTTGGATATACATTGTTGCTAATGTTTTAAGCATATTCTTTTTTTGTTTATTTAAACCAGCTTGTAAGATCTAACTTTGAACGTAGTACCGGAAGGGCGCCAGCTACCTAACCTATTAATTTTAGTGAGTTTAAAGTCAAATTTAGTCTAGATATTATTTAGAATTAATAAATGGTTGTAAAAAAGAACAGAAGCGTTACTTTACATGAGGTTACCAGAAGTGTATTTTTTTTATAAAAACTTTTTATTATTATTTTAAAAACGTTAAAATTTTAACACCTTTAATTATTTATTTACTTGTTTCCCTAAGTTTTGGGACATTTCCTTATAAGACTGATTATAATATTTACTTTTTATATTTACGGTATTTTTCCTCTTATATAGGTTTTATCCTATGCTTTTCTGTGGACACATAATATGGTATCTGTAATATGACGACTTAAATCTCTATAATTTATTTAGGTTTGTATAAAAACCTAGCTACAGTTATTGCATATACAAATTTTAAAGTACATAATAGTTTTTTGAAAAATTGGGCTCTGGCTATAGACATTGATAATTATGTTAAGTCTTTGTTTGTCAAGAAATATATTTTTAAGTTTTAAACACCTACTAAGTAATTTGGCCTAAACCATTTTTAAAAAACATATAGCCTCATATTTCTTTACTATACAGGCAAAAATTTTGCCAAAATAGGTATCGGGATGTTAGATAAAATTAAAATATTATTTCTTTTAAAAATAAAAATTTGAAAACAATTTTCATAAAAAAAAATATTTTATATTTAAAATGTTCAAAAAAAAATTTATCCACCTTTATTTTATTTTTTACCAAACTTGTTGTTTTTTAAAATAATATTTCTGACATTTTCCCTGTAATTTTTTTTAATATTTAAGCTGTATTTAAACACATTTATCTTTTAAAGATATAATAATTTGATTATAATTAGAAAAACACTATATTTATTATTATTTTTTGCAAGGTTAATATCAATTTATAAACCTTAACCCACTAACTTTTGTGGAATAACAATGAAAAGTTAATGACTGGTTCGTGACTATTTATCATGTTTCGGCCTTGAGTCGATATACCTTTCTCTATTTACATAGGTTTTACCATTAACCTCTACCCCAATAAAAATATTTTTATTTAAACTGCGCAATTATTATTTTTTAAATTTAATCTTTATTAGGACTTCTAGTTACGTGTAAAATAAATATCTCATTTTTAGGATTTTAAACATTACGAAAAAAAAAACAGTTTGTTAATAAAAAAGTAAACAGCAAACGTATTATTTGACCACTCCAAAACACACATCAAAAAACATTTTATTTACAAATACTTTTTTTAGGTTAAATAGAAAACATATACTTTTAATCAAAATGTTTTTTAAAGATTTTAAAATAATAAGTTCGGACTGCGGTTACGCAGGAGCAAACGATAGCATCTGATATATTAAAAGAAAATGAATAATGCGTATAAGTGTAGGCTGTTCTTAACTTTGATGCAATATGTTTTTGTTTAAAGCTTAAAACATAAAAAATATATATATTTTATCCTATAGGTAAAAAATTAAAACTACCAAAGTAGGTTGTATATTGTACCCAACATCTTCTGAAATATAT
>JAHBCN010006684.1:0-47752 GCA_019359885.1 Listronotus oregonensis
TTTCTTGCCCTACAAAATGCCGTTTAAAATGTGTAATTTTTCCAAATAGTTCCAGAGATATACAAAAAAAAAATTTTTTAAAAAATTGATCTTTTTTTTAACCTTATTTATTAACCGTTTTAAAAAAATTTATGACACTTTATTTCCGCTAAATATTAGTGTTTTTGGATTTGCCATTCAACGTTTAATTTTATGACGACCATGATTAATTTTTTTTTTTTTTGTGGACGCCATTTTGGGTTTTTTTTTTTATTTTGGGTTTTTCTTATTGAATGACCTATTCAACGATGTATCCCCTTGTATATCAGATTTGTGGTTCGGTACTTGGCAAAAAAAAGTAATGAGAGTGAAAAAACCCCTATATGGCGTACACAAGAAAAAAAAAGTTGATGATGGTCGTAAAAAAAAACGAAACGTTGAAGGGGAAAACCCCAAAAACCTATTTTGCGGAAATGTGGCTATGTGAATGTGTTATCAATTTTAAAAAAATCGGTTAATAAATGGGGTTAAAAAAAAAAAAAAATATTTTTTTAAAATTTTGGTTTTTCCCCTATTTTTTTGGAACTATTCGAAAATCTGACACTTTTAAAAAGGGCATTTTTTTGGGGAAAAATAAATGCGCAACTTTCCTTAAAATTTAAAACCAGGTTTTTCCTCCCCATGGATACACTAAAATTTGTTACACCCTGTACATATTTCAGTTCAAAAATTTTTATATTGAACATGTTAAAATTATTAAATTAAATAGTTAATATTTTTTTTTTAATATTACAATATCACTAAATAAAACAAAACCTTTTTTAAAACCAAAGATTTGCTATAAAAAACCAAAAAAATTTAAATATTTTAATTTGAGTATATCATATTCTTAGAAATACAATTGGGGGCTCAGATTTAAATTTATGTTTTTTATTTTAAACATACTAACATTTCCGGAATTAACTTTTCAGATTGGAAAAATCTTCAATATAACAAAATATATATTTATTTTTTAAAAAAATTTTTTGATTTAAAAACTAAAACTACTAATATCTTCTTTTTTAAAAAACTTTATAGTAACAATTTGATTCAATTGCATGCATAAAAATAAATCTTTCATATGTTACAAATAACGATGTGTATATTTAATTTAAATAAATTTAAATGAAGATTTTAAATTCTAAAATTTAAAAAGATATAGTCTTGGGGATATACAAAGCTAAGATAACCTTAAACTAATATTATTATCTTAAATTTGTTATTTTTTTTCCGTGTATGTGTTTCAGTAAGATAATGACCCAAAGCACACATTTAAGCTTTGTGTCAACTATTTAAAAAATAATAAGATAGAAGTAAGTTAGAAATAATAAAATGACCCCCGCAATCTCCCGACCTAAATCCAATAAAATTATTGTGGGATGAAGTGGATCGGCAAATTAGAAAATTGAATCCCACTTCTTCGGATGATCTTTGGAAGGCTCTGCAAACGTTTTGGAATAATAAACCAAAAAGTGTGTTAGAAACACGTATAAAAAGAATGTCGATCAGAGGTGCTTTCTTTGATGAAACGAACTTATTTAGACTAAAATTGTGGACGGAAAGCAGAGATTTTTGGATAGGAACTTAGCCTTTATTTTACATAAGTCTTTGAATTTAATAAATGAAGTAAAATTTTAGCTTCATTTTAAATTCTAAAAACAATTTATAAACAAAAACTTAGGTTTAATCAGTTATTTCAAGGCGTTTCAAATTAAAATGTTTAGTGTTCAGATTTTTTTTTTACTTGTGTCAGTTAGTAGTAAAGTGGAAGATTTTTAAAATCGAATATCTCGGAAACTATTTGACAACTTTCTAAATTTTTTCACAGGTAACTAGAATACTTATGTGAATTTACCTACCAAATCTCATATCTTTATGAGGAACGATAACGAAGCAAGGAGGGGGAAACATGCTGAAACCTTTCGTGTAATAAACGCACTGCCTGAAACTTGGTATGGCGCAGTACCATGCGCCTAGATAACAATAGATGTACCTTTTATATTGTATTTTTAAAAATCCCAACAATATATGAAAAAACGCACCTATTCTTAAATAAAATCAGTATAATTAATTGTTGTTTTATACGCCCGGTAAAGTAATCCATAAAATGTATTTTTTAATTTAATCTCTGGACAAACATTTTTATTTTTCCTGTATATTAAATTTCAAATTCACGAACTTGCGTCTCTGTCGTAAACCGATTGCCGGGTGTGCTGTTTTCTTTCTTAAGTAATGTCTGTCGCATAAGTTTGTTAAAAGTTACAGATTCATCTCGCCGCACCACTTGAAAAAAAGCGATAAATCTGTCGGTCCTACTGGAACACTTGCGACCCATTTAAAAGCCTTTATGGTTTTAATATTAGTCTTGTAATCGCAAGGAGGATTAGCGGTCCTTTAGGTATATTTCACAGTTTGTCGTATTTATGCCATATTTGGATATTTTGTTAAATAAACTAATTTCTTAAGCTAATATAACACTTTTAAAGTGGATACATTACTGGTGTGTCAAGATTTTCTTAAAAACCAATTTTGGTACGCAGAAAATATACCATCACTTCGGAAAAAAAGTGATGTAAGTCCAAAAATGCAATTTTGTGTTATATGCAAAAAAATGGGTAAAAGATGATAAGTCAAAAAACGCGTAAATTAAAAATAAAATTAAAATTTAAATACTTTTACAATTTCTTTTTAATTTAAAAAGCTTTTTGTCCGGGAACTAAAAAACTTGAAAGTACCCAATGCTGTAAATAAATCTGTACAGTTTTTATTTGTGGCGCAATTCTTGGCGAGAAAAAGTTTAACACGATTCCGACTTGGGAACCCGCTGAAAATGGTCCCAAAAATAAGGTTTCCCCCGAATATCTGCCGCAAAATATTTCGAATTAAAAAAAATTTTTGTTTAAACAAAAATGAATCACCTCCAAAAACTACAAAAATAGTCCTTACCATGTTTTCGCAACACCAATATTTTTCGCAAAAACGGCCGTCGAAAAAATCCCCTAACATTAATGATAGATGTGGTTAGTTGTGATTCCGGAAATCACTGGTGGGATGAGTTTCCTTGATTTTGGACAAATTATTGGACTTTATTAAAAAAAAGTACATTTAGAAACTAGACAATCTAAGCTTTCAAATAATGTTCATTCAAAAGCATTTTAATAGAGGATGAATTTTTGATTCGCGTTTATTCTAGATTTTCTAGAACTCAGGAAACGGCTAAAAAATTTAGATGGACACAACAATTTTTTATTAAAACGCAAGAAAGATGGTGAAGAAAATTTTTTGGGATCATTGAACACTTGCTAAGGTCTCATTATAAAAAAGAAATGTTAATAACAAACCATTTTTTAAAAAAATATTAATAAATTAATGAGATATTCTTAAGAAAAATTTTGACAGCTTTTTTTAATATTCTAGAAAAATCAGACCGGACCCAAACTCATATGCAATGATAGGTATGGGTTTTTCCATTCCGATGAACTTTGAATGATTAAAAAATGTACATTATTGCCCGAGTAATGAAACAATTCGTCCGCGCGCTTAAAGTAAATCCATGAAGATATCGGCATTCTAGCTGTAGAGCGGCAGCTAAAATGAGGAAACTTTTGGGTCCCGTTATCTCGAAAGCTGCCGATTTTTCGATAAAAAGTATAAAGATCATTTTTTTAGATTACAAGGCGATCTTTATTTTTTGTCTAATTAAAAATTCTCAAATTCGCATATTTTGGCAGATATTAGCGGAAAATCCATTTTTTGGGCCTTGAGGGGCCATTTTCAGCCCTTTCCCACCTGTTAATGTTTATAAACTTTTTTTTGCTCGAAAGCATTCTCGAAGTCCTAAAATTTGCGCCACAATGGAAAACTGTACAGATTAATTTACCGCCTTGTCCCTTCATTTATTGGACTACTTCCAGATTTTCAAAAAAAAATCAAGAAAAACTTTAAAATTTTTAAAAATATTTTAATTACCAAAAATACAATTTTCACATTTCTTGACCTCCAGAAATCTTTTCTTGCTAATGAATATCTTTAAAAAATTATACCTCGTCTTTGACTCAGGATAATTTACAAAATAATCATGGGCTCAAACAAATTTTCTGATGTAATTTACCTTCTTGTTGAATTACTAGAAAAAATAAATTTTGAAAATATTTGAAATGACATATTATTGGATTATTAAAATTCAAAGATAAAAGCTGTCAAATTGACAGTCGTTTATGGCAAATAATTATTAGCTTTCTGCACATGGTTTTTACGTACCTAATTATTGTCCTATTTTTATTTTTATATTACTTATAAATTTCAAATAAATATATGTATATATATATATATATATATATATATATATATATATATATATATATATATATATATATATATATATATATATATATATATATATATATATATATTAGTTTCGCGTCAAAAAGGCCATTAAATACAGAGTGTTCCATTTAACTTAAGAAAGTTATTTAATAAAATGTGTGTCCAAACTTTAAGGCAATTTTTTTCAACACTCTGTATAATATTAAGGTAAAATTTTTATGTAATAGTTAACTTAAACCTTGAGCTAAGCAATAAATTTAATTACGAGCAGCTCCTTATATGTTACAGGGTGTAAACCATTTTTAAATTATGGTCTGTATTTTTAAATTTCTCTAAATTTCTCAAAAACGGTTAGTTTTAGGTATAGGAAATATAACAAAACCATTTTTAAATTATGGTCTGTATTTTTAAAATTCTCTAAATTTCTCAAAAACGGTTAGTTTTAGGTATAGGAAATATAACAATAACTCACCTTTATTTGGTCTATAGTATCTAAAAATATCAAAAAATATGGGGTGTTCCATAAAAAAAAATATAACTTTGATATGTACTTTCTTTTTGGGTAACCCTGTATATTTCAAAATAATTTTGTATATAAGAAGCTGCTCGTAATTAAATTTATTGCTTAGCTCAAGGTTTAAGTTAACTATTATATAAAAATTTTACCCTAATATTATACAGAGTGTTGAAAGAAATTGCCTTAAAGTTTGGACACACATTTTATTAAATAACTTTCTTAAGTTAAATGGAACATCCTGTATTTAGTGGCCTTTTTTGACGCGGAACTAAATTCCCCTTAAAACTATATTAGGGTTTCCTATACCTATCTCTTCTGCTTTTTATGCAAAAGGCGTTTTTATATTTGATTTATCCTTTATCTTAAAAATTGAACACCCTGTATTGTAATTAAAAAAAACCTTTTTATTAAGAATCACGAAGATTCGCTAAAAGCACAAGTTTACATTTTTGCAATTTATTGCTATTTCTAAAATATTAAAGCATTCTTAAAAATGAGGATCGAAATATAGTAGAAGGCACTAATTGTTAAGACAAAACATGTTAAATTGCCCTTGTTTCTTAGCAAATGTATCAGTCTTTATTTTTCATAACAAGGGATTAGTTAACAGACATAACTTTTACTACTACAGTGACGAAAATCCTAATATTTTTGAAACCCTTGATCACCAGCAGAGATCGTCTGTTAACGTGTGGGGTGAAATAATTGGAACAGAAGTAGTTTTATTTTACCATAATATCTGATACATTTGCTAAGAAATAAGGGCAATTTAACAAATTCGACAGGTGTGCCTTCTACTATATTTCGATCCTCATTTTTAAAAATGCTTTAATATTTTAGAAATGGCAATAAATTGGAGTTATTACTTTTGCCTGCATTTTGCTTGAGATACATCCTATTTCTAAAAATTTGAACTTGTGCTATTCGCGAATCTACGTGATCCCTAATAAAAAGGTTTTTTAATTACAATACAGGGTGTTCCATTTTTAAGATAAAGATAAGTCAAATATAAAAACGCCTTTTGCATGAAAAGCACAAAAGATAGGTATAGGAAACCCTAATATGGTTTTAAAGAGAATTTAATTCCGCGTCAAAATAGGCCACTAAATACAGGGAGTTCTATTTAACTTAAGGAAGTTATTTAATAAAATGTGTGTCCAAACTTTAAAGCAATTTTTTTCAACACTCTAAGATAACACTTTTATGTAATAGTTAACTTAAACTTAAGCTAAGCAATAAATTTAATTACGAGCAGCTGTTACAGGGTGTAATTTTTTTTTAAATTATGGTCTGTATTTTTAAATTTCTCTAAATTTCTCAGAAACGGTCAGTTTTAGGTGTAGGAAATATAACAATAACTCATCTTTATTTGGTCTATAGTGTCTAAAAATATCAAAAATATGGGGTGTTCCTTAAAAAAAATATAACTTTGATATGTACTCTTTTTTTTTGGGTGACCCTGTATATTTAAAAATAATTTTGAAATATGCTCCTCATGGACCCACATATGACCGTGCTAAAAGTTTTTCCCCAACTAGTTTCATTTCTCGTAAAAAAAGGCGAATATATATATATATATATATATATATATATATATATATATATATATATATATATATATATATATATATATATATATATATATATATTTATATATATATATATATATATATATATATATATATATATATATAAAAACATATATTTAGTGGCAAAGTTACTATTTTGCCTTTTTTAAAGTTAATTTAAAAATTTCCATTTTCCCCAAAGACATCTTTAAAACAAACTGACTGTTAACTATACGTTAAATAATTGTAAATAAATAGATATCCCACATCAGTAACCTAAGCATTGCCTTCTTTATTTATAAACTAATAAAACTCACAAGTCATATAATGCAACCACTATTCCCTCATAACCCTTCTCCATAAACTACAACCTTTTCTATATCTTTTGTACTCAGCGCAATCAAAAAAACATTTCGTGTCCGTGAATGTACGCGGCCCTCTTTTGTCCTTAGATTTATCGGACCAAAATTGCCTTCCGCTACCAAAACCTATTGACATTTTAATTTATTCCACTGGGAGAGGCTGACTCTAAAATCGGCCATAAATCATTCGAAAACTCAATGAATTTGTCTCCAATTCTAAATGTCGTTTTGACTACGTTTTGTTTCTCAGTGTTTCGAAAACGGTACAATGGAAGACAAAAGAAAGTTTAAAAGAAATACAAACAGCGAAGTCACGGCCTACCTGACGAAACGAATCTGTAGACAGACGGAAGATTTTTTTCGTATGAATGGAACGTTGGTATTTTTAGGTTTTTAATTTTCACGGTGGCTTCTGTGTGTTATGAGAAAAAAATGGTGTTTTATTGGATACAGGGTACGGTTGTTGGTAACCATATTAATTTTGAAAACAAAGTTCAAGAACCCTACAAATTAAATTAAAGAAAAATTATTTATTTTGCGTACAAAATGTAAAAATTTAATAATATTTTATTTTTTAATTTAAGGAAAAATAAATTAGCTACATACCTTAAACTAAAACAAATGAAAAATCGGTGGGAAAAACGATGTAACTCCATTTTTAGGCCAAAGTAAGTTGATTATTAGAAAATCTAGGTTTCGGTAAGCTGGATTTATTGGTATACTATACAGTAAAAAAACCTTATGAGAGAAAATATGAATTGGTGACTGAAGCAACGTTGAATAAGACTTTTTACCATTTTTTTTATGGAATAACCTGACACTTGCTGTGAAACAATTGCTGAACAAAGCTGATTCGTTTTGGGAACAAATTTTTTAGGTTTTTTTAGTTGTGGAGCAATGACAAGAGACTGGCACGTTTTCATTTTTTAATAAAAAAACGTACTTTTATAATCATTTTGGACCCTTTTGATTTTTCTCCTTCATTTTCAACAGAAACCAATTCCTGATAAGATAAAACAACAACCAAACTTCTTAACTTAATATAATTTAAAATCAACTCCTATCATGATTTAATAAAAAAAATGTTTACCCTAGAAAAATTAACACATTGTCACAGAATTGTAATTAAAAAATGTGACTGCCCAAAAGTGTTACTAATTCATTTTGTAATTTTTTATTTCTCAAAAACCCACCCCTTACAATCTTGCAATGCAAAAAAGTAAAAAACCGCAGATTTAAAACAAAAATCGCTTTTAGATGCTCCAAAAAATTGTTCAATTTTTCAATTTTTGTGATAAAAAGTTTTTTAAAAAACCATTTTGTTGTTTTTTTTAAGAGCTATAATGTCCTATATGTTAAAATTGTTTAAAACCCTTACTTTTTTAAAGGGGTGAGTTTAAAGGGCTGAAACAAGGTAATGCTCGTCTAAACGCATGCGTTTTAAACGTTTATATCTCACTTAATTTCCGTCATACAGTAAATTAAAAAAACAGCAAAATGTTTGTAATTTAAAAGCTACAATTTAATACCCTCGTAATTTTTACGTATCTTCCTTAGTTTTCGAGTTATTTTGAAGAAAAGAATTTTTATTAAAATTCTGAAATTTGATTTTTACTTGCAGCTCCATTTTTTTCAAAACTAAGCAATTTAAATCGGTTAAAATTTTAGAATGTATTTATGATTTATAGATAAAGGAAACTGAAAAAGGGGGTATGACTCATTTTAATTAGGGTGGTAATTAGGGGGTTGTTTTAAAAGATTTTTGCACTTAAAAAGTTTTGGTCTAACCTTATTTTAATCATAACTGACTTAACCTTCATGATACATACCTCTTTAAAAAAAAAAAAGGTCTTTACAAATGCTTTAAAAAAGTTATTATTAGTTTTCCTCGAAAGGTACGTAGATTTTGCCTTTGAAACTTTAAAGGTTTGTGTTTGATGAATAACAGCTAACCTTTAACAAACCACAACTTGGTTTTGATCCCACGACAAAAAACATTTTATTTTTTTTAAGCTTTAATTTTGTTATTTACAGTTTTTTGATAAAATGCATACTTATCGAGTTATTTGCAAAAAACCGATTAAAAACGTTGACTTTTTCGACGAAAACCTCCAACTTTTGATGGCGAATAACACGAATAGTATGCATTTTAAAATGCATTTTTTTGCTTAGAAATTATTTTTCTATCGATTCCCGTGGTTAAAATATAAAATAATTCCACCCCCGAGATGGTTTGGCAACCACCCCCAAGGTAAAGGCACCCTTCGGCATGATATAGATTTTGATCCTTGGATTACTCCCAACTTACTGTCAAAATTTCAAGTCATTCTATGCATTTAAAAAATTGCAAGGCAAAATGGTTCATTTCCTGGACTAATAGATATTAACTACAATATACTTTGCTGGTAATCTTCATAATCTAATTACTCCTAATTTTAAGAAAGTTTAATTGACCATCGTGCTGAGTTAGGCACTTTTTTAAGAGCATTAAAATCGTATTACCTGATATATTCCTTTTTGGGGTCAAGTTGAACTATGCCCGCTGACACACCGAAATCCCCACGTATTTCCACCCCTTAGCTATATTTTTTTGTAGATTAGTATACCCGGTAAATTAATCTAATAAAAATATCTACAACGGCAAAAAAACTTTTTCAATAAAGCCGAATTTGTCAAGGGCCTTTCCAATTAACTTAAAATCAGCAGCCCTTTTGTCTAAAAGCGTCCTAATTCAATTTATTTAAAATATATACCCCTAATCCCATGAGCAAAACAATGTGACGAAGCGAATTTTGTCACCCCTTAGAAGCATTCACATACTTTCTTACCCTTTGTAGCAATTTAATAGAACGGGTTGTTGTACAGGATGTAAAAAATGTTCGTTGGTTTCGTTTTTTTTCTCTTCACTGCAAAAAATCTGTGCCAACCCTTTTAGGGGTATGTTGTTTTTATATACTTTTTTCTGCATAGAAAAACTTGTATCCCTATATAACTGGTAATTTTAGGTATTTGCATGCACCATGAAGATATGTAGGGTTAGACATTATTGCGTTTTTTTATTAATAAAGCTTACCCCAGGTATATTAACATATTAAATTACGAGGTGATCTCTAAAATTAATTAGTTACTAGAAACGCATAATCTGATGATTTTTTTAACATTTTAAGCAAAATCTTTAAATTAATATTTCCAAAAATTAAAAAGAAGATTATTAATATCCTTAAGAGTTGCCCTTTTACACTCCTAACTTGCATGTATGCCAAATAATTTCCATTTTGTTCAGAGCCAACAGACCAACAAAATCAACAAAAAAAAATCATAAACTTTCCATTCTTTAATTTTGATGTCTCAAAAGTTAAACATCTTGTTTTGCTTATTAATTAATATTTGTAATTATATGTTATTTACTCCCCTCCACAAAAAAGTCAAAAAACAAGGTGTGTGCTGGGTGTCGGACTAAGATTTTCTAGTGTATTTTTTTACGCTGAATATGAATCTAAAGTCAAAAGTTGGGGCTTAAACAGCAAAAAATCGTATTTCATATAATAACGATTTTTTTTTAATTAAAACGCCAATATCTCAAAAATTATAAAAGATACACTAAATTTTATAGAACATAAACTATCTATTTCTACAAGACCTCTAATTTAAGTTATACAACCTTTTTGTTTAAATGCAATATTTTTCGAATTATAATTAAAAAACTAAATTTTCAGAACTTTTTCGGGGTATACCCATGGAAAAATTTGAAAATTAAATTTTTTCTACTTTTGTTTTTTTTTCTGCAAATTTAGAGCATTTTTAAATTTAAATAAATACCACAAAAGGTTTATAAAAAAAACACAAAATCACATTATTTAAAAATAAATCCTATTTTTGACTGATTTTTTTTTGTCAAAATTACATTTCCGTTTATATCTCCTTTATTATTTATTTTATCAAAAATATTTATTTAGCTTTTTATATTGAAAATTTAAAAAGCTCTATTTTTTGTTTTATGAAATTTTTTGTATCTCTTATAGATTATATAGTCGTACTCCAAACATTCAGTGGTAGCAGGGTTCTGTCGGTAAATGTACTGTATCAGTTTTTTGGGCTTTTCTCGATTTTTTGCTGTTTGACCCCCAATTTTACGCCAGAAAATCTTAGTCCGACACCCAGCACAAACCACTTTTTTTGTGGACCTGTGTTATAATTAGAATTAACCTGAACTAACCGGAACTACAAACAAACTATTTTTTTTTATCTTTGTGACAGCTCACGAAGGATTTTTCATATACATATATAATATATGATAGACATATACATATATGCTCCTAAGTACCAGAGTACCGTGAGTGCCGGGTTTTCCGATGTTTAATCCATCTTTTTTCCCCAGTTCCGTCAACGCTGTCCAAGTACTGAATCATGCAAATATTGCATTTCACAGCACCTTTTAGACAACGCAGTAGTGCCACCACGGACGTTATTTTAAATAACTACTACCTATACATGTCTCCCCGGCGAGGATTCGAACCCGGATCGCCGGCGCGGCGAGCCGAGACTCTGACCACTACGCTACCGGAGAGACAATCCATTTCCAATTTTTTGTTTATGTGAGTCCACACGTTTCACTAATTTTCAAGCACTTTTGAAAATTACACTTACGGTTTTCCTTTTTTACTCAAAATAATACAAAAATCCATAAAAAAAGTAAATATTTAAGTTAACTAAATAGAATAAATTATGAGTATTCCAATAAGTTTATACTTTTATTTGTATATGATTATTCCTAACTAACTTCTACAGATAATTAATTAATTAAGATGCCTGGAAGGCAGTTTCTATATTAATAATGGGCATATAAATGTACAGGGTTTTCATTTATATTTTGACACGCATTTATAACTATAACTAAAAACGATAGAAAAAAACTTCCTTTATAAAAGTCTTGTTTTTTCATTATTTTTGGATAATGAAAGAAACAAATGAGCATCAAAATTTAAGAAAAATGAATAAGTTAACTTTTTTCAAATAACACCCTGTATATTTTTATTTAGAATAAAAGCTCTTTTTATCTCCTTTTAAAAAAATATAGTTTGTTGGTATTTCATTTAGACGTATTGAAAATATTTAAGTTTTTAATTAAAATATCAATGAAAAATAAAAATCAGTATTACCTTAGAAAACAAATGATTTATTTATTACGAACTTTAAGTATAAATATTTACAAATTTTCGACGTAACCTCCACCATTTTCTCTGCACTTGAAAATGTTTCTCCTCAATTTACGATTAGTCGCGTTGAAAAAAATTCGGACCGGTTCCAAATTAAGTCATTATTTTATTTTCAATTTTTTGTCTTAGTATGTTTAATTTTCTGGCCTTTGTAATAAATTTTTTTTTTTAGGTAACCCCAAAAAATATATCCAGAGGATTTAAGTCGGGGCTATTGGGCGGCCATCTAATAGTGCCATACCTTCCTATCCAAATTCCGTTTTCCGCAAGATACGAGTTACTGGTCCAACATTGGTGGGGTGCCCCATCCTGTCATTGCTGAAGAGGAATGTCTTTAACAGATTTTCGATCTCATTTTGAATAAAATGCAGATACCTATCTCCCGTTAGAGGCCCTTTCCCAAAATTATCGGTCCAATAACCTTTGCCCAAATGCCACCCAAACATAAGAGAACTGTACTTGTATCAACAGGTTGGTTTTGAAGGTTTTCAGCCCAATAATCTTGTTCTTTCTTTATACATCCCCGCCGTAGTGAAAGGCTTCATCAGTAAAATGTTGTTAAAAAAATTTCCATCGTTTTGAAGATTGAATCATTTCTTAAATAATTAAGTCGTTCAATCTTATGAGGTTTAAATTTTGAACTGGCAAAAATTTGTAGGATGAAAATTAGGTTTTTCAATGTACGTGAATTTTTCCCAGGATTTTTTGTATAATTTGAAACGGAAGGAATTGAACTTTCGGGATTTTCTAAAAAGTTATATCGCTTAGATTTTGTTTTTTGTTATCTAAAATTAAAATTACCTTCAAAATAAAGCAAAATATTTAAATCTTGCTCTTCATTTGCAGCCCCTGTTCTCGTTTTTCTTTAACGCTTTTTGTTTCTCTAAACCGACGAACAATATAAGTTATCGAGTTTCTCGGGTATTCCCTGTCCGGGAAAACGCAAGGGTGGTAAACCAAAAAAGATTACTCGATTTTTACTATTTGTCCCAGATAAAAGGTTATGTTTGGACGTCATCCGTTTGCCCATTTTGCCCGGAAGGTAGATTTATTTTATTATTTTTTGTTAAATATTCAACTTTTAAAAAATATTTTGGATATGCACTTACTATTAGAACTGTAATGTATAACATTTTAAAAAATTTATTTTTTACTACTTTAAAAAAACAAACAGGCAAACGGATTACGTCACAAATAAATTGACGTTTAAATTGCCGTATATTATGGGCTTAAATGGGATCGAGCACTCCTTGTTAAGTTTATTACCCTTGGGGAAAACGTTGGTGATATTCATAGCGAACTTGCAAGATGTTTTCATTATTTGCGTAGAAAAACGTATTATTTGTGTTTTTGATCTTCGGTATATCATATAGTTAAGTATTTTTTTAAAGTAATTGAAGCGACGCCAAAATATCAAGACGTGTCAAGGTGCTGTCAAAACGTATAAACAAAGCAAGTCATTTTTTTTTCCAAGGAATGCTGATTTTTATTTTCCATGGATTTTTAATCAAAAACTTAAATATTTTCAATACGGCTAAATGAAATACCAACAAACATATATTTTTAAAAAGGGGATGAAAATAGCTTTTATTCTAAATAAAAATATACAGGGTGTTCCATTTGAAAAAAATTAACTTATTATTTTTCTAACTTTTTGATGCTCATTTGTTTCTTTCATTAGCTCAAAAGATAATAGAAAAAAAACTATGAAACTTTTATATAGGAAGTTTTTTTCTATCGTTTTTAGTTATAGTTGTAAATGCGTGTCAAGATATAAATGAAAACCCTGTACATTTATAGTGCTACCTACCGGGACTCAGTTTACCAACACCCGTTATCCCGAAAGCCAATTATTTTTTTATCTGATATGTGATGCATGAATTTAGCCTTAATTTAATTGCAGGACAAAAAAAGCTACAACAACAGGACAAGCTCTATCAGAACTACTTAATTTAAAGTGGTAGTATCAGTTTAGAAAAAGCTTTGATTCATGAGTATGAAGTATTCTATATGGCCCGCTAACTAAAATAATTATGTAATAAAAACTTACCTCCTGATTCCAGCCCATGTAGTGTGAGACAGCAGGATCCATATGTTCGGCCATAACGCTCATCCAATGGACCAGACCTTGAGCACCCTGACCTCCCATACTGCCTCCTTGTGGTCCTGCCGGACTTCCCCCTGTCTGTGATGTGTCCCATCCAAATGCTTTCTGTAAAAAACCAATAATATAAATGTAAATAATTTTTTATTAATCAATTTGGGGTTATTTTTCGTAATTTCTTTCAAATTAAGTGAATATATACAAACATTCGATCTAGCATACATAAATAAGTAATAAAATTCTGTTGTAGTATTGATCTGAATTGGATTAAAACAAAATGGTAATTTTCGTGTAAGCAATACAAAAGAGCAATTAGGTATAAATTTATAAAAAGTATATAATGGATTAATCACATTTTAAATTACTAGGTCGTGAAAATGGCGCTTTGCCAATAGTACGAAATAAAGCAACTAAAATCTATAATTTCTAATAAAGATTAGGAGGCGCTCACGGTTAAGAGGCTTGTTTGTAATTTATAATTATTATTCTTATTCTTCAAATTTAGGTCTTTTTATTTATAAAGTAACTAAACTAACTAACCTAATCTTATTAAAACTTTCTAATGTATTTACACAAGTAAGACGTTAATTTTTTAGTTCCTATTAAGGTTTAGGTCTAACTTATGTGGATTTTCTATAGACTAAATTAAATAATCTGATCTTCTAAGACGTCAATTTTTCAGTCTTTATTAAGGTTAGAGTCATACTAATATGAGTTTCCTATAGACTAAACTAAATAATCTGCATGTCCTACAAGCTGTCGATGTGTTGATAAAAAAAATGATAATTTTTTAATTTCAATTTAGTTTTACTCATATGGGTTTACATGCAGTGACTCACAGCCAAAATAATGCAGTTGCATTTAAAGTTATTTAAGTGCCAACTGGAAACCAAAAACTTATTTTTAATATACCAAATTAAGTAAAAAATGAATAATCACATGTTAGTTAAAAACGGATTTCCTTATTTTGACAATAAATTAATAAACAAGAAAATTACGATACTTTAATATTTGCTCAGCATTATTTGACCTCACAGCCAAAATGATGCATTAATAAATAATACGATAAAATATGAACAACATGGCCACTTAGTGACATCTAAACAACTTTAAGTACTTTGTTGGCCCTCCTTCCTTATCGATAACCGCTTAAAGACGTTTTGGCATTGATTCCACCAATTTATTTGTGTATTCTTGGGATATCATATTTCATTTTCTTGTTATTTTAATTTGTAAATTATTTTTATTAATATTTGACCTTTGTGTACTCTGTTCTTCAAATGTGCCAAAAGATTTTTGATGACATTCAATTCAGGCGATTGGGGGGTGTTTTGATGACATATGGGCAATCTATAGAGTAACCATTCAAAAATTAAGTAAGAGGTTTGTTAGGGATCATTGTCGTGGTAAAAGCAAAAGGTTTCATTAATTCCAAAGTTTTCTGCACTACTGCTAAGATGCTGCCTTAAAATATTTAAGTACATATACTGGTTTATGTTACCCTCAATAAAATGAATACTGCCTACCCCAACAGATGACATACAGCCCCATAGCGTAATACTTAAATTACTTTAAATGCAACTGCATCATTTTGGCTGTGAGTCGCTGTACATTAAATAATCTGTTCTATTAGAATATTTTTGAAGTACAAAAACAAGTTAATTTTTCAGTCTTTACCGATATTGGTTTCCAACAGACAACACTAAATAATCTGATCTTTAGAAAGCTTTTATATTTACAAAAAGACGTTATTTTTAATCTAATTTAGCGAGTTTTACTATAGGTTTTCATCGACTAAACTAATTTTTCTAACCTTTTGAAAATTCAGGTATTTGCAAAAATGGAGTTTTACCATGGAATTTCATTATGGTTTCCATTATAACTAAATTAAATTTATTCTGATCTTTTGAAGAAGTCTTTAAATAGTATATGAAAAAAAAATGATTTTTAAGCAAATTTTCGCTCCCTAGATCGACAGTTCGGAAAGTGAAAGAATCCATGATGAAGCTCCCAAAAAGTCGACCCTGAGTTTCTGATGTGCAGGAAAGATTATTCGAGAAAATGTCGTTGGAGAGTCTAGAAGTGGTCTATTAATTTCTAACTACTGTTAGGATTCACGAGACTCTGAAATTCAAGTCTCGTCTCTTTCGGACAGATCGAACAGACTTGTATTTGAGACGAGATCAGAAAAAGCACTTCGAGATTTTCGGATCGAGTTATTTAGATTCTCATTTCGAAAAATGTATGTGCTATACTCAGCTCTAAATACGCCAGAAAATAAAAATAAAAAACTATACTAAGAAATAATTCTAATTAATTTTAAACGTGAGAACATAACAAACAAAAAAAACAATGACAACAAAGCAGAAATTATTTCGATATTTCTCGATCTCGATATGTGCTGCAATAAGTCACAGCTCTTAAATACGCCAGAAAAAGAAAATTAAAAACTATGCTAAAAATAGTTTTAATTCATTTTAAACATAAGAACATAACAAAACAAAAAATAGCAAAGATAGCAAAGTAAATAGAAAGGTAATATAAAGATAAAAGTAAGTATATTTATATTCTTAGAGAACTTAAACGTCTTAAACTGTTACAAATAATTTGCGTAATATCGAAAATTATTTTTTGAAAGACGACTGTTTCGATTATAAAAAATGAGTTTGTTGTAGTATTGGTACATGTACATTCCTTTTTCACAAACGAAAAACAATTTTAAACTTTTACCTTTTGTACCTAGGTAAATTTTAAATGTATGGATAAAAGATTAAATTAAAACATCAAGGATTTGTTTAATTTTCATTTTTGGAAAAATATTTTTTATTTTTGTGCTGATACTTGGCGGTTTTTTGTTATACGTGGCTTTTAGTAGTCTTAGTTCATAGCATATACAGCCTCTGTAAGGGTGATTGGTGAGAGGCGAAAAATAAAGGCCCAATTAATTTTTTAATTCTAAATTAAAAACAAAAAATACTTTTTTCAAGTTTTCCTTTTCAGATTTTCACTAAAATGTTTTGCCAAAAAAATTTTAATCACATTGTGGGTGTCGCTAATCTTAGTAGGCGCTTTCAAACTATTACGTCATATGAAATCAAGTTTAACTTTTGTCAAAAGTTAGACATTTGTCAATCTGTTATTGAAAAAATCACAAGAAAACGAAGTTTACTAACGAAGAATACGGTAATATTATTCGTGTATGGGTATAACATAAAAATTATTAAGCATGTGCACCAAAGTGTCTAACTTTTGCCAACAGTCAAACTTGATTTCATATGACGAATAGTTTGAAAGATTAGCGACACCCACAATGTGATTTAATTTTTTGCCAAAACTTTTAGTATAATATCTTGGAAACAAAGGAAAATATGCAAAAAAAGTATTCTTGGTTTTCAATTCAGAATTAAAAAATTATTTGGGTCTTTATTTTCGCCTCTACTTACCAATAACCCTGTATTTTAACGTAATTTTTTTAATAGATAAAAATTAATACCCTTTATTGCAGCCTTGGCCTTGTGTTGTACGTTATAACCCATACATAGAATTTCTTAATAACATTTAGTTTTTGTTTTCGAGACTCTCGAAATTTCGAGATCGAGAAATTTTCTTTGAGAAAAACTTCGAGACGAGAGTTTGTTTATTTCTCGTCTCGATGATCGAGACGAGACGAGAAAGTGCCTTCGAGACGAGATTTCTCGTCTCGATGAAACCCTACTACTGTTTCTCGGTATATTGCTAGAAGTGGTTCAAAATACCGAAAAAGAAAAAGGGCACTCAAATATACTGATGTTCAGCTAGCAAAAATACCCAGGTGCTGTCGTCAATTTAAGGCGAGTTCACTTGGCAAATAACAGATTGATTGTCATGGATGATGAAACATATTTCATCCTTAGCCATGCAGAACTACCAGGAAATTCTGGATTTTACACCGACAATATAAAAGAGACCCCAAATAAAGTTAGATATAAAGCCAAAGCTAAGTTTTCAGATAAAGTATTGGTATGGTGTGCTATATCGGAAAGAGGTGTATCCGGCCTTTTGTTGGTCCTCTAAGAGGAGAGCCAGTGAATGCCGAGGTCTACATCAGAGATTGTTTAACTAAATTGCTTAATTTTATCAACGCACATCACGGTAATGGAAATAATATGTTTTGGCCAGATCTGGCATCAGCACATTATGCCAGTGCTACATTTGACTGGCTGGAAGCAAGAAATATTCCGTATGTGCCCAGGATTGATAACCCCCCTAATGTCCTCCAAGCCAGGCCAATTAAAACTTTCTGGGCTCGATTGGCTCGAAAGTCTACGATAACGGCTGGGAAGCACAAAACGAACAAGAACTTTAGCAGCGAATCTTCCAAAAAGTAAGAGAAATAAATAAAAATTATGTCCAAAACCTCCAGTTAGACATATATTACGAGTCATAGAAGAAAACGGATCTTTAGCGGCAATAAATTAAATTATTTTTGTACAGCAATGACTGATTTAATAATATAATAGGTTTGAAAAAATTAAAGTTTATTTGGATAGAAACAAGTAATTTCAATTTTTTTCTCCAACAGGGGTTAGAAGCTCTCCAATGCATTTACATAGGTAAAACAGTAATTTTTCAGTTTATGTCCAGGCCGAAGTCTTACTTATAGTTTTCTATAGACTAAACTAAGTGATTTGTTATAAAAGCTTTCTGAAAAGTAAACTTTTGACAAAATTGTTCTTCTGTTGTTAAGTAGTTAAAGGTGATGCCAAATAATGTTTATTTTTTAGTTTATAGTTTTTTTTTACTTTAATAGCATTTTTATAAAACACAAATTTCTATTAACAATGTTTGTCCTTATAAAGTTTAAAGCTTGTCTTTACTTCTTCTGCGAAATGTTGAATAACGTCACACATAACACGTCAGAGCGCACATTCGCTAGCGAATTGCGCACTGTACCTAAAACCCCCCAAATTTACAGTACATAAATTGCACACCAGAAGGTTCTTACACTAATTACCACTATATAAACTATAAACATTTTTTATTATAAATAAAGAGGCATTATGTCGTGTAAGACTCCGTCACCTATCAGTTGGAACAGGTTTTATTGATTGGGCTTGCGCGTGATCGTACCATAAACGTTTTTTAGCGGGGTTGGCACGAACCTAATAATTCAGGCAATAAAACGAACTCTTAGGAAACTGGGACAGTGCGTAATTCAAGCATGCCCTCTTTTCCGACCCACAGTTTTATTTTACACAATCTTACCTGATCAAAATCCCTATCCTTTCCGAAAAACATATTCTTGTAAACGTTATTCTTGTCGTCGCCATTGCTGCTCGCCATCACCGCCTTCGCAAGCAAAGTTTTGTAAAACTGCGTCGGCAGCAAAAGTTGGTTGTTATTGTAGCTGTCTAGTTTATTCATTATTTCGTTGTATTTCAAAGCCGGTTTATACAGATTCAAACAAGTTTCGTTGTTGTTCCCGACTGTACCGCAAGAGTCACTCGAGTCCGAACTGTCCATTGCGGCTTCCGGAATTGGTCGGATGGCTGTCATTTTGGAACCGAAAAGTTGCTTAAACATGTAAGCCGACACTTTTATACGAGGGCAAACGCGAAAGTAAAAGACATTGTCATTCTATTTTATTGCATCTGTATCTGATTAAAAGTATTTCGTATTTCGCGTACAAAGGGTCATCACAGTTTCCTTTGGTATTTCAACTTTAATCAGATTTTTTCTTATTTTAAATACAACCAGATACTCAGTTAGGTATTGCAAATTCTACAAGGCTTTCAAACTTATAATTTATCAGCTACTCCTACTTTTCCCAAATTTTTAGTACACTTACTATACTATACTTTTACATATACAGTTATTTTTCACACTAGTGTATAGTAATAAAATAGTATGCTTTTGCTTTAGGGGTAATAAAATATTTTTATATGTATTACTTAATTTTCTTTTTGCTTATTAATAGGAACTTGGTAGACGGTGAGGAACTATTATGTTATAGTAGTTAATTAGTGGTAGTTCTAACCCATGGAGGGTGATATTTTTAGTAGTTCAGTTATTTTAGTGATGATTTATTAGCACTCTTTTTGTAATCTAAAAAGCAAAATTAGTATTGGTTAACAGTAAGGTAAAATTTATTAGTGTACAAGAAGAAATATAATACACTACTGTACAGGGTGTACAGGGTTTTCATTTATATTTTGACAATCACTAAAAATGATAACTTAAAAGGGTAGAAAAAATCTTTTTGTGTAAAAGTTTAATAGTTTTTTTTTATCTATTATCTTTTTAGCGTAACGAAAGAAGCAAATGGACATCAAAAAGTTTGGTAAAATAAATACTTTTTTGAAAGGAACACCTTGTATATTTTTATTTAGAATAAAAGGTCTATTTATGCCCTTCACAAAAATATATGATTTGATGGCATGTCGTTTAGCCGTTTTAAAAATTTCCAATTTTTTAAATAAAAATTCAATTGATAGCAAAAATCAGCATTGCTTAGGAAAACAAATATTTTATTATAAATTTGAAATATCTAAAAATAATTACAAATATTTAACATAACTTCCACCATTTCTTTCTGCCACCTTCCACTTGAAAATGTTTTTTCTTACGATTAATCGTATTGTAAACGAAATAGGACCGGTTCCTATTAAGTAACATAATTTTATTTTTAATTTTTTGTCTAAGTTTGTTTATGTTTTCTGGCCTTTTATAATAAATTTTATTTTTTAAGTAACCCCACAAAAATAGATCCAGATGGTTTAAATCGGGGCTATTGGGCGGTCATTTAAGAGTGTATTCAAAAACCATATTTGTCGTTGAGATTTGTTTAAAAAAATGTAAGAACAATTCAAATCGTTTGCTTTTCATGGCAATGTAGATTTTTACTATCAACTGAATTTTTAATTAAAAACTTAAATATTTTCAGAGCAGTTAAACAAAATGCCAGCAAACTATATATTTTTAAGAAGACGATGTATATAGAGCTTTCATTTCAAATAAAAATATACAGAGTGTTACATTTAAAAAAAGGTAACCTATTCATTTTTCTTAACTTTTTGATGTTCATTTGTTTCTTTCGTTACGCTCAAAAGATAATAGAAAAACATCCATAAAACCTTTTACAAAAAGTTTTTTTTATTGTTTTTAGTTATGGTTATAAGGGGGTATCAAAATATAAATGAAAACCCTGTACAATCTGCTCCTGAAAATAAAATTTTGGATGGCATCCGAGATTTTGTTACAATTTTATATTAAAGTATAAGAATATTAGGAATATTAATAATTAATATGCCATATATGTAGCTTTTCTCATATTAAAAAAATGTAAAATAGCCTTCTTGTGTTTTTTCCGTTAAATTCTTAAAACTACTTAGAGAAACGATTTAAATTTGAAAAAAAGAAACGATATAAAGTTAACATTTTTTTAAAGGGACACAGCGGCGGCTAGTGTTGGCTGTTTGGTAAATCAATACATAAAAAAGATAAATGACAAAATTGTTGGAAATTTAATTTCCTACAAAAAAGGTCCTAATAATCAAATCGCTAAGACCAACAGTTCTCGAGATATTTGACCTTTAATTAATTTTACTATGAAATTTCCACAAATTATAATTTGTAAAAATTTCATAGTAAAATTAATTAAAGTCTAAATATCTCGAGAACTGTTAGTATTGGCGATTCGATTTTTGGGATCATTTTTGTAGGAAATTTAAGTTTCCAACAACTTTGTAATTCATCTTTTTTGGGTAGACTCTTGTCATTTATAATAATAATAATAATAATAATAATATAATAATAAAAAATATTTTAATTATTATTATATATATATATATATATATATATATATATATATATATATATATATATATATATATATAAATTATATATATATATATATATATATATATATATATATATATATATATATAAAAATATTATCCATATTTCCTTTAAATTTAAAAACCCGCATCTATGGTACCTAGTACTAAGGTTTTATATACGTTATTGTGGGCTATCATGAAGATTCAAACTAATAATAATAATAAAAAAGTACATTATTCAAGATTGCTTTTTTTAGAATCCCTTTAGTGGTTTTAGTTAAGGTGAGTATGTAGTGACAAAAGAACATGGTAATTTTTTTATGCATTGTTCTTTAAGGGTAAAATAAGTTTAAATATTAATACCTATAATATTAATTTTAAATAAATGTATAAAAACATGAACGACGTTGCTTTGAATATATAATGAATTTATTAAATTGCTATTAGTATAAAAAAAAAATAGAATTTTGTCGTATTTAGGTTAATCCCTGTACAAATTGATTTTCGTGGTTCTATCCATTACCCAGATGAAAATTTAATATTCTTGCCTTGATGAATAATTTTAAAAAGGAATTGAATATCGAATATCGTTCACGGTAATGACACTACCTCTAAGAAATTAGTTTGGTTGGGAATAAAATATTCGATAAAGTAACAGAAGATTTAACGTATCTTAGTCTTTTTCTAGTCTATTAAGTGTGTAACATAATTTGTTAACATATGACACACTTTATATTGATTTAATCGTAGTTTTAATTAAACTAAACTTTTGGGGGTAAAAAAGTTACTGATATGAGATTGGTAATTCCATGTTTCATCGCTATTTAGTTGTGGTTATTTACTAACTTTAATTTATTTATGATGCCCTTATCAGGATACAGAGGAAACGAAATTGGTTGGTCAGGTGGCTTCGTGGGTAGGTACGTAAAAATACACTACTGGGTGGTTTTTAAGGTTGCTGATTCCGAATTTGAAGTCAAATTTAAAACATTTATGATGGCGGATACCCAACTTTTTTTTGTAATTGTGTAATTTAAACAAGAGCAAAATACCGGTTACGAACCTCATCTTATAAAGAAACCTTGAAAAAATCAATACCATAAATAATTCCTTCAGTTTTACACATTTGATAATAGGCCTACAGCTAACCAGAACTAACTATGTCAATGGTATAAGCAATAGTATTCAAAAGTTAGAAAATGATTGTAAATCTGTTAATAAAAATGGTTTAGCCAAACAGATAGTAAATAATAAAGAAAAGGATAAACAGGCCAATGCCTTCAAAACAAACTTAATAAACTTAGGCATTCCTAAAAAATAAGAACCTATTTAGTAATGAAATATTTAAACTAATGTATAGTGTACCAAAAGGGAGACTTATATGGATTACTTAGAAATTTTTGCCATTAAAGAGTCAACAGTAAATAAAAATATAATTACGAATGCACTAACAGGCTATGGGATCACCTCCATAATTGATGCAGCGGTTTGATATCGTTTATTATATACAGTGTGTCCCAAATTGGTGGGGAATGTATGGGGATCTTGGAAACCACGATAGATAGAAAATCAGTTAAATGGGGAAAGTTTTGGACAATTATGTAAGTAATCCCGTTTACTACAGGGTTTTTATCTATTCAGGTTTTTGATTTTGAAAAAACCTGGAAAATGCATTTTCGAAAATCGGCCATATTTTTTTATAAGTGAAAATTTTTCAAATCTGTAAAAACTTCTTCAAACAATTTTTTTTGTAGAATATGACCGAGTAGTCAATTTTTATTTTCTACGTTTCGGGTTTGAATCATCATAACTTTATTTTTCATATGGACGCCATATTGGATTTTTGCAGCCAAATAGTGCTTTTTATTCTGATTTCCAATGTATAACATGTTAATTTTAAAGAGTTTATAACCTCATTTATTTCAAAAAACAAATATTTTTTGAGTTGGCCTTGATTCCGGCGAACGTCATTTTTTTTGTAAACAATAAAATATTAGTAATTGGCAAAATAGATAAGCTAAACAGATATTTTACAGATATGGGTTCGCGAACATAGCTATAACGTTAATACCGTGTGACAACAAAACTACACGTAACAAGTTAATTGAAACAAGTGAAAACAAAAACAATGAAAAGTGGCTAAACTATTTTTTTTTTGGTATGATGGCCTTACAAACTGGTGTATTGGCCAACGGCTAAACTAAACTAATATTCCCACTAAAATGAAGATGTAAAATAACGACTTAAAATTCAAAATGTTGTCCATATTTCTCAACATATTAACGATATTTTTTTAAATAGTTCTAACTATCCTATGAATGGTTGATTTAGGTATGTGGAATTCTCTATCAACATCTCTGGCTGAAGATGTTGAATTTTCTTTAAAATGTTGGTTAACTGCAGCATCTCGTTGTTAATTTTCTTCAACGTACTTCTTAGGTCGTGGTTTTTTAAAACTTCTCAATTTAAGCAAATTTGTAACCAGTTTTCGAAAGTATGTTAGTTTAGGATGCTGCCTTTCAGGAAAATTGTCGAAATACGTTTGCGCAGCTATATTAGCATTTCTATTGCTTTGGAAATAACGTTGCAAATTATCAAGTTTTTCTTTAAATATTTAACCATTTTACAAAGTTGAAAAAAATTTTAATAATGTACCCGAGCTAACTTGATAATGACGCTAGATGACATTGCCGGAATCAAGGCCAACTTTAAAAAAATATTTGTTTTTTTAAAACGGATGAAGTTAAAAAACTCCCCAAACTATAACATCTTATACATTGTTGAAATAAGAATAAAAAACACTATTTGGCTGCGAAAAAATCAATATGCGCCCATTGAAAAAGTAAAGTTGATGATGATTCATCAACTTTCTTTCATATGGAGCACGATACATTTGTTGTAACACTATTAACGTTATAGCTATGTTCGCAACATTCCTGTAAAATATCTGTTCAGCTTATCTATTTTTTTTAATTCTTATATTTTATTGTTTACAAAAAAAAAATACGTTCGCCCCGGGAAACAAGGCCAACTAAGAAAATATTTGTTTTTTAAATAAATGAAGTTATAAACTCTTAAATTATAACATGTTATAGATTGTTGAAATCAGAATAAAAAAACACTATTTGGCTGCATAAAAAAACAATATGCGTCCATATAAAAAAATAAAGTTGATGATGATTCTAAAAACCCGAAACCCTAGAAAATAAAAATTGACTCCTTGGTCATAATCTAAAAAAAAGTTGCTTTGAAAAAAGTTTTTACAGATTTGAAAAAAATTTTTACTTTTAAAAAATATGGCCGATTTTCAAAAAGCATGTTTCAGGTTTTTCAAAATTTTTCAAAAACCTGAATAGATAGAACCATGTAGTAAACGGGGTTGGCTTACTAACATAATTGTCCAAAACTTTCCCCATTTAACCGATGTTCTATCTATCAGGTTTCAAGATCCCCCCTACATTCCCCACCAATTTGGGACACACTGTATAATAAAAAAAAAATCAAATTCTACCAAATGTTAAATAAGTACTAGTTTTAAGTTTACTTTCTTTGTAACGCTGTCGTAAGGCGGAAAAAAGGCATCGGTGCAATCTGAGTATATTTTGTAAAACAAATATACCCATACCTACTCTATATAACCGCGCAGTGACCTTATGTAACAGTAAGGAATCCCTGCAAGCCAAAATAAGCAATATAACTAAGGATCTTAAGCACAAAGGCTACACTGAAAGATTGGTTAAGGAAACAATCGAAAAATATCAAGGTAAGACAAAAAACTCTAATTTGAACAAGACTTAATATTTATGGCTATTTCGTATATTAAAGGAACTTCGGAAAAGATCCGCAGAATAGCGAATTAATATAGTATTAAGACAGAATTTAAATTCCAAACCACTCTAAGAAGTAATCTTACTAAGACGAGAACAGACAACAATGTTTTAAAAAAATGACTGCATCTACCAAATTCCCTAAGAATGTGGCTAGGTATATATCGAAAAAAAGACCACTTGAAATTAGAGTTAAAGAACACAAAAAACATACGGAACGAGGTGAAACGTCGAAATTAGGGATTGCCGAACATGCATGGTCAAAACAACACCTTATACAATGGTCAAAAGCAAAAATTATTCATAAAGAAAACCACTGGAAAAAAAGAAAATTTAATTACAAAAAACCAAACTGTATTTAGCAAACCTACTGTCGACTTAAAAATATTTGGCAGCCATTGCTGAACCGTGAAAAATAGGTGCGTGCAGTCTATACCTTTGCGCTAGAATTTTTTGTTTATCCTTCTATCTATCTATCTACTGTATCATGGTAAGTTCCCTCGCTGGGGCCCTGAGCACTAAGGCCTAAGCCTATTATGCTCTACACCAACCCTTAAGCATACACAGCTTCCGTCACCCTGTACTGTCCCTTATCTATGCATTCTTTTAATGAAGGTGCTGTGTTTTGCTTACTAGAGCCCCAATTTCCTCACTAGTGATGCGAGTCCTGTTAGTGGTAGGCATCTTATGTCATTTAGGTCCAGCCATGCCGTACCCAGACATTTCCCCCTAATGTGCCCTAGTGCTGGGCAATCTCTAAGTAGATGTATGGTGTCCTCTCTTTCCTCGCCACACCATCTACATGTACTGTTGAGATAGTATCTGTTTCTACAATGACCTGTCAGTATGCCTGTCAGGTTTTTCATTTGCACCCTATTGAAATCCTTTATGTTCATCGGTAGGTCCTTCCATAGTTCTTTCTCAATAATAGCCTTTGATTGTCTGGCTTTTGTCTTTTTCCAGTTCTCATCGAAACGTTTCTCTATCCATGTTGCTACCTCTGTCATATCCGTGTTGTAAGAGATTCCCAGCCCCCAAATTGGCGAGTTTGTTAGCCATTTTATTCCCCGGGATCCCTTTGTGTCCAGGGACCCATTGCATACTTGGGGTTTTCGTTAGTTTATTAATTGCTTCCCGACATTATTTGTGTTCTGATTTGTGCACTGTATTTTTAGCGCCCCGATCCGCCTTACTGTCAGTACATATAGTTATTTTTCCCTTATCTTCCATTAAACATATTCTATCTTCCGCCTGAAATACGGTTGCATATTTTCCCATTGTTCATAGAACTTGTAGTTCGTCCTTTCTACTGAAACCAAGCCTGTCGCCTCCTTTCCTCGAGCCCTCTGTATAGATAACTGTTCCTGTGGTGTCCCAAGCGTTTGTGAGCCCAGTCATCCGCCATGCCGTGCATGAGGTCTAAGTGGATTACTGGGGGTGCTATCCTGCTTCATCGAAAAAGCCACGTTCTCCTTGGCCCATAGAATGCCCCCCTTCCCCGCCCTCCACACTCCAGTCTTAATGCCTCTGCTCTTGCTAAGGCCTTGATTATTATATGGAGAGGTGGGAGCCCCGTAATGATCTCCAGCGATTCCGTCGGAGTAGTGGATGCTGCCCCAGTTATTCCTCTCATTGCCATTCTTTGTATGTGTTTCAGCATTATCTGTGCCGTCTTAAGTTCCGTGCGTTGCCACCATATATATCATGAAGGCATACAGTATCCGTGGCCTGATGACTTCTTCGTATATCCACTTCATGACCTTAGGAGCAAGTCTCCAGTCCCGTCCTACGACTCTATTACCCTTAAATTTAAATTTCACTAAAGGTGCAAAAATAAAAGCATATCTACTTTTGTTATTATTTGTTTTAGAGGTTGTTACATTTAATATTAATTAAAAATGTTTTTAATAAAACTTTTTTATTGAATGTTGGATTTCAACAAAAGTTTATAAAATTTATATTTTAAACCCATAAAATAATTTTCATACATAATAAAATAAACTTTTTGGTTTTAGGGTAAAATATAATTATGTTCAAAAATAATAACTGGGAAAATGATTATTAAAATTGCGATTTTCAAAAATTATTAATAATTTGTTTATTAATAATTAGTTATAAAAGCAAATAATTTCTGGCAAAGCCGGAATCATTATTTAAACAAAATACATGTTCGTTGAGTTTATAATAGTTTTTTTTCTTTTTACATTATTATAATAAAAAGCAAAATTTAATTATTGCAAACCTCCAATGGCGATACCGAATATAATGATAAATTATATAATAATTTTTCTCTTGAATATTAAAACACATTATAAAAACAACTCAAACAAATAATAATTTTAATTACGAAATACGCACGCGGAAGCTTTTTAAAATTTAATTAAAATATTTTAATAACCACCATCAACAAACGCTTATAAATGTTTTATCTCTTGCTATCTGACCAGTTTAAATAAGAAAGATATTGTATTAAATATACCAGGTGTTCGGTTAAGGGCTATCCCAATTAATATCTTGAGATTCCATCGTCGGATTTTTTTCACTAAAAATTTTCATTATAAAATCCGTCGAGCAGAATTTATCCCAAATAGTGTCACGATCAAAAATTTTAAACAAGGCGCACCCTCTACTGTAAATAATAAAATTTAGGAAATCTTCCAAAACTTTCAAGTTTTTTTTTAAATCTTAAAATCTAAAAAGCTTACCTAATTTAACATCAATTTTTTTTTCAAGATTTTTTCTGCTACGTAGCATAGTGATGGGGGACGCTAACCAATTATGGAAGTAAACCAATCATTTCCCACCACCATCATGCGAGTTAGTAGAAAAAATCTTCAATACAAACGATCGAGAATAAGGTAAGTTTTTGATACCTTTCCCCAAAAGTATTACAAAGGGTTTGGGTTTTTTTGGAAAAATTTTATTATTTACCATTTCAAACCGATTGCACATTTACATTGCCACTTTTTTCGTGCTATTTAAAGTTTTTTCACATTTTAGATTCAGCGTTTCGTCGCTCGGCCATTATCACCACATTCTTTTTTTTTATAGCCGCCATATTTAATTTATACGTGCGTAAATAGTACTCCTCCCTCCGATTATAACAATTTACAACAGGTCATATTTTTATTGGATGGCCGTGATTCCCGCATTTTTTTTTTTGTTTTTTGTAAAGAGAAAATGTCAGTACAGATTTTTAGTAGAAATGGGTTATTTAATTAAGGCAAGGCGAGATGTTAAAACTTTATATCACATTTGATAGAAACGGTTTAGAAAAAGGGCAAATGTTGAATACGTATTCAAAGTGAATATGGCGCTTTTTACTGATCATAAATAAAATCAATTGACAAAATGCTTAGTCTACAGCTAAAGAAAATATTGTTTTATTAAGAAACCAAGAAAAATAACAAACTATTAACAGCCCTAGAAATATATCTTCTCTTAAGTGTTCTAAGTTATGTCCTGGTTAATTTAAACGGCCTTTTTCAATAGCAAATTCTTCGCTCTCATATACTCGGGTTTTTAGACTGTCCCAGAAAGACGTATTTAAAACTGCACGTTAGAATCAAAATCCGTTATAATTTGCAAGAGGCAAATTATCAAGATATTCCTTAAATTCGGCTCTCAAAAAGTAAAGGCATATTGGCCTAGTGACGAAACGTCGGAAGTAAAAACTGAAAACACTATCAAAAAACACTAAAAAAGTGGTAATGTAACAATTTTAAAACCCGTTTTGAAATAGAGCCAGAAAAAATTAAAAACAATTTTCCAAAATTTCGGTTTTTCTCGGATATTTCCAAAAATACAAGATACAGGGTGGCCGGCCATATTTTGACCCATTTTAATCGAGAATAACTTTGGAACAAATAAAGGTATCAAGATGCGGTTTTTGCAGACGCACTTATATTTCTTTAAATTTATTCTCGTACCTTCACGATTTTATTGTGACATTCCATTAGCTCAAACAAAATGGCCGATTTTCCATTATAGGACAACTATGTTATTTTAAATGGAACACCCCCGTATATGTTTCTATATTTTCAAAATTTAATCTTTCCCCTTTAAAAAATGTAACACAAGCTATGGTTATCTCAAAGAACAACGTATTTATTGACCTTCGAAAAATTGACTGCATGTCGACCAACCCAAAATTATTTAACAATTAAAATTTGCTTCATATGTTACAAAAAAAGGATCGCCAAAGGTTTAGGTTATTCACAAAATAATAGTTACAATAAGGTTACATTACTTTTTAAAAAAATACTGTAAATGTTGAAAATGCCTTCCGCCGACTTCGACGCACTTATTTAAATTCGAAAAAAAAATTATTAAAACTATTGACTAAAAATTTTCAGGAATATTTTCTATTATGTTTCGAATATTAATTTTTAATTGCTCTAAATTTTGGGGAAGTGGACTATAACACCTCTCTTTCATATATCCCCACAGAAAAAAAAACTGGAACAGACAAATCTGGTGAACGAGGTGGCCAGGAAATAGGGCCTCCTCTTCCAATCCACCGGTTTCAAAAAAGTTGGTCATAACCCTTTGGGAATGTTAGCATAATGTGGTGTACCCCATCTTTTGAAAATAGGGGAAATTCAATAGATTTTCTTCTTGCAATTGGGGATAAAAATATTTCAACATATCAACGTAAGTCCAGAGGTTACAGTTGGTTCATGAAAAAAAAAAAAAAAGGCCCATAAATTTTTGCTTTGACATACCACACCAGACTGTGACTTTTGGCGAATCTCCCAACTGTTCGTTATATTGTCGAGGATTTTCTATTGCCCAAAACCTGCAGTTATGCTTATTTACTTTTCCATTGAGGTGAAATGTGGCTTCGTCTGACATTATTTCATCCAAAAAATGTATATTGTTCCTTACTAAATTTTGAATTCTCTCACCTTTGTAGAAAATCAGTTTTTTTTTTTTTTGTAACATTTGAATTTTGTATGGCTTTAATTTAAGTTCTTTTTTTATGATTTCTTGTACTGTAGTTTTAGGAATATGGACTGAACTTGAATTTTTCTTGTTGACAATGTTGGATCTTCCTGAGTTATCTCCAGAATTTGTAACGTTTTATTTAGCAAATTTCATTGTTTACTAATTTTTTTTTACGGGCTAAAGATCCTGTACTCCAGAATTTTCTGTACCAGATTTTTAAATTTAATTTTTTGTGGGGGACTTTATTAACATGTTTCTAAATCTTCGCTGGGTTTCTTTTTCTGATTTGGTTTCGGCAAAAATAATAACATTTTCCTTTTTCCTTAACGAGAACATTTTGCGCTTCCTAATTAAAATAACTTGTCAAAAATGACCAACAATGGCTGACAATGAGGTTGTTGGTATGGAAACGAGATACTTTTTTTTCCACAGGCGACTTTTAAAAATCCTTTTAAAATAATATTCCCATTCGACATACAGTCAATTCTTTGGGGTCAATAAATGGGTTTTTTTTAAGATAACCATAGCTTGTGTTACATTTTTAAAGGGAAAGATTAAATTTAAAAAAAATTGAAACATATATAGGGTGTTCCATTTAAAACAACAAAGTTGTCCTACTTTCTACGGCATATTGTTAGTTACATAAATGGCCAAGTTGGCCTTACTTAACCATCTTCGTATCTCTTATAATTTCTAAGATTCTAATAGTGAGGGTCGAATTTAAATAACCCTAGATTTAGCAGCACTTTTAAGTCTTTTTTATATTCTGTAATTGCTTAATTGTTGTCTTTTGTGGAGTTTTTGCGCCCTAGGTAACTCAACTGAATGGTAACATTAGTCTAACTACCAATTTGTATAACCACAGGTTCATCTTGGAGTTAAGTCCCTACTTTTTCTCGCAGTCTTCAGCTTCTACGAAGGGTAATTTTTTGGTTAAAAATGACTCCTAAATATTTGTCCCCTTTTGAAAAAGGGTTTACCACTTAGTTGAGCCTGGGTGGTCCTAATTCTTGCAGTGCCCTTCTGTTTGTAATAGAGACAGTTATTGTTTTATGGGGGTTGACTGCTAGTGCCTCCTGTTTGCACCATTTATTCACGATGTTTAAGGCATTTTGCATTCTGCCTGAGACGTACCCCAGGTTACCGCCATTGACAATGATGACCAGGTCTTCCGCGTAACCCAGGCAACGATCCCTTTTTCCAGTCATTTTATTTAGAAGTTTATCTACGAAGATGTCTCCTTGTGGGCAGCCCCTACCCACTTTTGCCTACCTTTTTGCCTTAGCGCGCTTATGGGTAACGTAGTTGCTACAATGTTGAACACGCTTTCAATACCCAGAAACGTTGCCAATGCTACCACCTTGTCGTCAATCAACTTAGCCAGAAATCTATTTAGATAATCCAAAAAGCAACTAGAGATAATTTTATTTGTATATTTTTTTATAACAAAAAGCCGTAGAACAGCAAACTACCGTATGAAAGGTATTAAGCAAAGCTTTTAAAATACAGTTGCATCAAATTTTAAAGTTAATTATTATAATCTATCTTTTAAAACAAAGGTGTTAGATACGGAAAAATAACAAAATTTTTACATCACTTATAACTCCCTCGTATTCATTAAAATAAAAAATGGCTGTTCAGAAACCCCTACAAAGACATTGGTCACAATTACAAACGTTACAGCCTGGCAGCGATAAATTAGAATAACGATTAATACCAATAATTGATTTATCATAGTAATTGAGTAAGGGTGGTATTTTTAAATATAAATAATTCAATAATCTCATAGTCAATCAGCATATGGTAATAAAAGGCGAGATATGTGTAAAATTGTACTATTTTCTATAAAACCATTAAATGTGCCTCTAATTAGTAATTCATTTTGATATCTGGATCATTAAAAGCGCTTTTTTAAACTTTTTATTTATTTTGAAAAAACAAAAAGTTACTTTAAAAAGATAATGTTTTGGTTTTGTCAAACTATCTTCACCCCCTTTTTATATGATGGACTCTATATTGAAGTTTTACATTTTTACCGATGTTCCACTTAAAGGCAATAAAATGATAAGACATAAGTTTTAGCTTCTACAGACGAATTAAGTAACATTAGTTTTTCAACAAATACGATTTATCACATTGAAGCATTGCTTCTTGTCGAAGCAATTTTGATCGCAATTAGTAGCTATTTGGGTGATGAATCTGCTTGGGTGTCGTTTGCATTTTATAAAAATCCATATGTTCCATCTAGAAGACATTATCAAAACATAAATGGGTTGGTATTTTTAGGATATTAGTACAAGTATATCATTCGTGGTCCGTGAAATGCCCAAATTGTAAATTTCTGTACATAAACATCGTTAATGGATAATTAGAAAATAAAAAACAAAATATTTGACGCGTCTATGAAAAAACTGTTAAAATATGTGAAAATTGAGTTTAGGTAAATTAAACAATAATTAAAATAATTATTCAAATTTTCCTTTAAAATATTTTGGTAATTCTAACAGAATTTTAAAATAAAAAGTTACCAGAATTGTCAAAATGTATCAAAGAAAAAAATGTTAATAATTAATAATTTTTTGACTTAACCCACTTTTCTTATACAGACGCTATTTATTAATACGAAAATATTAGCCCTTACTAAATTTAATTTAACATTTAATGCAATATTGATGATGATCATATCTATGACAAGAATATATCCCTCTCTTCCCAGAGATGTATGACCCGTGAATAAAACAACTTATGTGGTGAAAGACAGTGTATTATTTATTCTATACAACACCACAGAATATCGACTACTTTCTAAATTTTAAAATGTCATATTTAGGTCTGAAGAAAAAACATTAAAAAAAAATCATGAAAGTAGCCAACTTTGAAAAATCTGGTTACTACAAATCCTAAAGACTTTTACCCAAAATCGTTTTAAAGAACTGCCTCTTTTTCTGTAAAGCAATATCTAAATTTACGTGGAAAGTTATTGAGCAAACGTTGGGTAAATATATGTTGCTAAAAAAACATATTTTTTGCCATAAATTGGGGACATTACGATAAGCAATTTAATTTAGAACAATTTTTCTGTTAACGTATGTGTAGGTACACAAAATGCATAAAATTGGAGTAAAAATTAAAAAACTAAAAAGTTAACAAATTCACCCTTATCTCAAAAATACACCTCTTTAGATGGTAGCACTCCGAGGTTTTTATGTTTTAAAATAAATTGAACGTATGAAATAATAAAAGTTCTTTAAAATTGTAGTTTTTTTCTTCAGTACACAGTCAATAGCCTAAAGCAAGCGCAGGGTAATGCAGATATCTCCTTAACAGAACCTTCCACTTCTTTTGTATTGGAGCACCAAACATCTTATTCAGTTTAATGCCTCAAAAACACAATAATGTTTGGTATCTCAAAGTAAGTTTACCAATACTCATCTTTTACTCAAAGCGGCCAAATTTTATAAAATAAAAAATCATTTAACCACGTGAGCATTACCTTAGAGAACAATTTCAATTTGCACACGCATACTCCAACCACAGCCTCAGCAGCTTTAAAAAGCTGGGATTCCTCTTTTAAACTGTATACTCCCAAGGTGTTCTAAATTAGACCCTCTCCAGAATATTATTCCCATGTCTCGGTAATGAAGAATTCCACAATTCGAATCATTCTTGATTCCATTCAAACAAGGGCCGTTCGCCTTATTAATAACCTCACTCTTACAAACTTCATTATTTTGCCCACCGACAAGGTGTGGGCGGCCTGTCGCCTTTTTATACTTATTTTTACGTCTTTTGTTTCGATGAATTAGCCAAAGAAACCTTTCCAAATTCCTCACTTTGTTGGTTTCCTATTCCTAAAGTGTCTAGGCTGTGGAACCTTCTGCCGTTAAAGATCTTCCCTTCTTCTCCAACCGCCAAATCTGGTGCCAGTACTAACGATTCAAGATTTTCTGGACTGCCCCAGAATAAAAAAAAATCAACTTGTTAAATTAGTAACTAAAGTTGGGTAAATTGTTTATCTGCCAAACAGATTACTTGAAATGTGCAGACGTATATTTTTAAAAATACGTTTATTTCCATATATAATAAAGAAAAGAAGCAGCTAAATTTACTTTTAAGTTTTTAATAGGAATTTTACAAAATTAAACACAATAAAATATATATTAAACCATAATGTATTTTCTATTTAAATTAAAAGTTAACAAATAAACGCAAATTAATATTTTATTATTTAAATTATAATATTTAATGCAATATTTTTGCTGCTTGCTCTGGGCAGATGCCAAAACATAAAATATTTATTGATGCTTGTCCATGGTCAGTATTAAAATGTTTTAATTAAATTTTAAAATGCTTCCGAATGTGAATTTTCTAATAATTATTTGTTTGAATCGTTTATATTCGGTTATATGATGTTGAGGTAAAAATTAATTAATATATAATTTATTATTATTATTTAGATCCGCTGTAGGGGGTTGCAAATAATTAAATCTACCTTTTGTTATTATAATATAAAATTAAAAATTACCTAAAAACAAAGCATACATGATTTTGGTAAAATTAATGAATATATTTTAGGTTTTTTATTTAAGATTCTCAGCAAATGGCAAACTGATTAAAAGTAAATTATACGCAAATAATATTTCAATAAGGTTAAAATATAAAAAAACAATTGCTTTATTATTTTACTTCATATTTTTAAATATGAATATATCGCTTCGAACTCTTGGGTAAGCAAATCGTTGATATAGGAGTAGTTTATCTTTTTTTTAAATTATTTTTTACTATTTAGAACTGTTCCCCCTGATGAATACTTAGTATCGCATGGAAGCACGCTTCTTTAGTCTACTCACTCTCTCCAAAAGTTATTTAGCCAATATTTAATTGTTTAACCATTTAAAATAAATTTCTTATAAAATTATCTTAATTTTAACAACATTTTTTCGGATATACACTTTTTTGAATTATTTGCTTGTGTTTTTATTAATAGCAAAATTACCACAAATATATTAAATATATATATATATATATATATATATATATATATATATATATATATATATATATATATATATATATATATACAGGATGATTCCTAAGTTAAGGCTTTTATTTTTATATCTGTATAAAACTCGTTAAAATATGCAACTATTTTAAATATTTTTTTTAAACCCAAAAATAACAAAGCTACATAAATTTATTTGAAAGTGTGTCTAGTGCGGGCCTGGGCATAAAAAGATAGTTTATTTCTTGTTTACGCTTGTCTTTTGTCTTTGTCTTGTTATACGTGGATATGTTCCTCATTTATGAAATGTGTAGTTAACGTGCAAACTTTGCTTCGAAATTGTACGCGCGATGGTTTCCCTTGCGGGCTCATTCTGGACCCAAGTATTTGGGTGGTTGCAAGTCAGGTCGGTTTGAGTGAAAAAAAAGTGTGGACAACATTGCGGCAAAATCACGTTCCACATGTCCAAGCACTACAGCTCGAAGACTTCTTGCGCGGTGAAAACTTACTTTAGACAGGACCGTATACGACACACTAAATAAATGTAAGTTCCTCATTTTTTAGTATTTTGAAAAAAGGTATTTAAAAAAGTTGTTTATTTTAATGAGTTCTATACACTTAGGAATCACCCTGTATATGTTCTGGATCTAAAAGCAAATATTTGATAACAATACTTTAAAATTTCTAGTTAAGTAAAAAGGTAGAAATGATACCCTGGGTGAAGAAAAAAGTTTAAAATAAAATATTTCCAATTTTAGTTGAATTTTGCCAACCTATAATAGCACTTAAGTAACAAGTTTTAAAATATTTTTAAGGTTACTTGACAAACAATAGCAATTTTTGTAAACCTTTTTTTAAAATATCTCATTAAAAAAAATTGCCGCTGTAAAAGACCACCCTCGTAAAATCAGCGAAGTTACTTTTATATTGGGACCTTTTTAATAAAAAGGTCACTTCTAAATCAAAAAGAGCCTGCTTATTACTTACTGACTTATGGTCATTTTTGGTAAGTTGACAGTATGTTTTTAAAAATAACAAAATTCCTTTATTAAATATTTTGGCCAACATTTTATAAATAAACTATTTTCAGCAAATAATTTTAAAATATTATTTCACTTCTTTAAAATTAATTAATAACAAAATGACTCAAAATTTAATAAATTATATATTATATCTACCAAATAAAAAACCTAAAATAAATAATTTTGCCAGTGATTTTTATTACAAACATTGCAAAATTAAACATAATAAAACATATTATTAAAACATAATTTAGTTGCAACTCAATTAAAAAGTTAACAAATAAAAGCAAATTAATATTATATTATTAAAATTATATTATTTAATACAATATTTTCGTTGTTTGTTCTAGTCATATATTTAAATTATTAAACATGTATTAGCTTTTGTGGGTAGTAGCGCAAGCAGTAGTTATTTAAATATTTTAATTAAATTTTAAAAAGCTATCAAATACATATTTCCCGATCATTATTTGTTTAATTCGTTTATATTATGTTTTAATAAGCCAACGGAAAAATTAATTTATAATTTATTATTATTTTCAGTGCCGCTATTGGAAGTTAGCAATAATTAAATTCCGTATTTTGTTATAATAATGTAAAAAGGTAAAAATATGTGAATCGTGCACACATGTATTATGTTTTAATAATTAATTCGGGCTTTAGAGAATATAATGAGCTTTTAAAAATAATTAATAAAAAACAATTATTAACATTTTTTGTGATATCTGCTTTTAAATATTTTTTGCTATTCTTTAAACTTAACACACAAAAAAATAACGTCGAGTTATTGCTATGTTTATCTTAATCAAACAACAAAATTGACAATATGGTATTTTCAACTCTACATTGATTACTTTAGTTGGTTACCTCAAAATACATTTATATCCGTACCTATAGTAATTTGGTTGTAAAATTTATAAACACTATAAATTCCGAGCTTGCATGATTGTGCTAAGGCCTATGAAAAAGAATGCATAACTTTTTACCAGTAACAAATTATCTACTATATAACAATTATCTATATATTAATATGTGCTTGGTTACATTTAACAATAAAATATATTTAAAATAAATTTAATAGAAATAAATAATTTTTAAAATTACTTTTGTGTGTATAATCATTCCATGTTAAATTAGAAAACTATCATAGAGCCTCTCGAACATTGTCATATTTATTTAATTTAATACGTTTAACAGATAACATAAAAAACATATTAATTTTTTTGGTATTTTATATAGGACCCACCTTATGTACGAGTAAAAAAAATATCAATAAAAACCGTTTATATATCCTAATTTAAGATTTATATATTGTTATTTCATAATTTTAAGATGTATGATAGGCAATTTCTAATATACATTTGTTTTATTACTCGGTAAAACAAGAACTTATAGTTAGAATATAACTTTTTTTATCGTATCTATATTATCTATAAGAAATTCGTATAAATATTCAAATTTACCCTAATATCAGTGTTCGCAATTTGACAAAGCATGATTCGCATTTTATGTAATTTTTATGTGCATAAAAATTAGTTTACAATTTGTAAAAAACCTATTCTTTAATAATTTTTAAAACTATACACTAACTAGATTTAAAAAAAAAAACTAATTATCCAGTAATATTTTCTATTTGGTAGTTTCTGTTTGAGTAAAAAAAGGTATATTATATAAATTATTTTTTATCGGGTGGGAAAAAGTCAAGCAAACAGGAAATTTATTAATAAAAAATCGTATTTTTTAAAGGTTTATCAAAAAGTTAATAAAAGCATTAAAACAATTGGGAGGATTTAGGATATTTGATAATATTTATGATATATTTTTTATTTTAAATCTTTGTTTTAAAACAGCTTCTCGCAAAAACCTTACTGTAAACCAATACCAAAAATGGCTGATCGTATGGTAAACATATCAATTGGATTTGTTATCTCCGGCCGCACTTCGTGACGCGTCCCGTCCGTCATAAAATCACGTGCGTCCGTCCGGCTCTCATTCACACGAAGCGATCTCGAAATTAACCCCCTTTAATGAGCGCATTGACGGTGGAAGGGGTAACCCCTTGTCCCGCGCGGCTCGTTACGTCCCCCCTCACACTGCTCCCCGCACACACCTTCGCACTTAATTTAGTCCGTGTGTAATTAGTAGGGGAAACGCGGCGCGAAGAGACTTGTATAAGGGCTAGTTGCTATTAAGGGTTGAAGACCAGACCCGAGCAGGATGCAGCAAAAGTGCATAGACTGCAACGAAGCCGACGCTGGACTGAAGCGGCGCGTCGGCGGCGCCCCGACGCGAAGAAGTAGGTTAGGAAAGAAATAAGAAAAAGAAAAGTGCATCGGCGTCGTTCCTGGTAAAAAATTGTAAAAAAATGTATGTACATATACGGGGAAATAAGGTTAGAGCACATATAAGAATTTAATATTGATTGGTTATACTTCTTTCCATGCACCGCGAGCGCATTCGCCGACGCCGCCGCTAGAAGGGGAGGGGGCGGGGACAAAAAAGGGGGATGGGGGTGCATCAGAGACGCCGACGACGGTGGAGTGACGGAGGAAAAAATGCAGTTGGCCGTGCGCCACCGGAAAACAAATGAATGTTGTCGTGGTCAAGTTGATGGGACGCAAATGATGAGGCTGATTGAAAATAAACGAGTAGTCTTAGACCGAGGCTCTAGGAAACATTTTAGCTTTACAAAAGTAGAAACTAAAATTATTGTTTTTTATTTATGAAGTCTCCATTTCTATGTATTTAAAACATAAGTAAGTTTACATATAACGTTTTTCTATTTACTGATTAATTATTAATACGCTAGGTAAATTTTATTTGGTATTATATTTTTTTTTATAATTATTATATATATTTAAAGAATGTTGGTAAAAAACTTAAGAACAATTAAAATGTTTATTAATATAAAAGAAATAATAAATGAAGTTATTAATTTTCACCATAAACAGGTTTTTTTAAAGTATCTTTCCTGGTTGTCTATAAAGTTTAAAATATTGAGAGCCCAGCCACAAAGAAAGCAAAAAGAAAACAAAAGCTTTGTCTGAGATATGTGGACGACATATTTAAGCATTTCTGTTCAAAACCAAAAAAAAAGGCCCGTGTATAGGAAAAGTGAGACAAGTCAAAAAATGGAACTTTTTATTTAAAAAGCTTTTTGGAATTGCCGAAACGTTTAAAAGGACTTAAGAACTTAACTCGCATTTTTTTATTTATTTCACTTTTTTCAATTACAATTTCCATTTTCTTAACGATGGAGACAAAAAAAAACAACACTCTGCTATACCAAAATGTCAGGGTTCGAAGAAAGTCTAAAATAATTTAGAAAGAAGGGAAAAGAATAATTGTCGTACCCAGACCTATTAGAAAGTAGCGCAAACCTGCTACTTGTGATACGTTCAGCGAACGATACGGCCCGCTAATTTTTATTTCATTTTTGTTTGAAGAATGGGGTTTATATTTATTTGGTAGGTAAAAAAATATGCAGTACGCATTTCCAATGTAATACTTTTGTTAGTGGTTTAATCTTATCTGGTCAATATCTTACATTGCCAAATTATTTCGGCTAACACTTAGCACAGCACTTCTTTTCGGAATTTGTTGTCATGCGCATTGCCGAATTTTGAATTTTGAAATAATAGTGCACTTTCCTAAAATCTTAAAACGCATGATTCAAATTGTGCTTCTTCTGCTTTTTCTCTGAAATAATCCCAATCAAATCTCAGTGTACAGAAAACCAACACAAACGAGACAGTAATTATGTGGGCGATAAAAATACGGATCAAAGAATACCAGATATGTACCGGGTGTCCATATCTTGAATCTAAAAAAGTGATGTTTTTATAAATTTTGCTGTATTAACCGAACAAAAAAAATACCGATTTTTAAAGTCGAGGATAATTTGGCCCTTTTTTGTTTGGCAATTTTTGCTGTATCTCTAAAAATAAAGTGGTGGGGGGTATTTATAAGTTTCCGTAAAAAACACCCGTATCATCGAAACGGCCAAGCCGATTTTAACAAACTTGGGCTAGTTAAAAAAAAGCTATTCTTGGGCTATAAATTTTATATTATTTAAAGTTTTGTTAGTTTCACATGTTAATTTTCTCAAAAAAATTAAATGCATTGGTTTATTTTTTTTTTAATAAATGATGCTTAAACAAGCTGGCGAAAACCATATCTTGATATCTTGTTACTTACCTAAAATTTAGGCTAAAGAAAATTTTATACGTCAATATCTCAAAAAGTATAAAAGCTACAAGAAATTTTATATGACATAAATTATGTATTTTTACGAAATCTTTAATTTAGGTTATATAATCTTTGCACCTAAATGCAATACTTTACAAATTATAATCTATTATACCTCGTAAAGTATTGCATTTAGACGAAAAGATTATATATCCTAAATTAAAGGTTTCGTAAAAATACATAATGCCCCATAAAATTTCTTGTAGGTTTTATAGTTTTTGAGATATTGACGTATAATTTTTTTTTACCTAAATTTTGGGTAAGGAATAAGATATCGAGATACGGTTTTCGCGAGCTTGTTTAGGCATTATTTAGCTACTTTTTTAGGATAAAAATTCTACCAATGCATTTAATTTTTTATAAGAAAATTAACTATTTCTGTCGGAATATCGAAAAAAGCCATGGCGACCTGTGAAACTTACAAAACGCAAATATTATAACATTCATAGCCCAAAAAAACTCTTGTGAACTAGCCTAAGCTTATTAAAATCGGCTTAGCCGTTTTGAAGATACAGAGTGTTTTTTACGAAAACTTTTAAATACCCCCATCACTTTATTTTTAGAGAAACAACAAAAATTGTCAAACAAAAAAGGTTCAAATTATCATCGACTTTAAAAATCAGGTATTTTTTTGTTGAGTCAATATGGTAAAAATTAACAGAAATATAACTTTTTTAGATTCACGATTGCAGTTACGCCCCCTAGCGGCCATTTCAGAAACTTGAAAATAATTTCCAGCTATTTCTCTTGACCACTTTTACTAAAAATATTGTTTCCCCAACGCTGTGCGATAAACATTTTTTGAGATACAGCCGGCGTATTTTCTTATTTGGACACCCGGTACAATATGGAGAAAAATAAAAAGTAGTTGTTTACGCCCGAATCCAAGAACATCAGATGAGAAGGCCTAATTCTGGGATCATGCACAGAGAGCAGAACTGAAAGACAAGAACATTAAGGAAAACAGTAGTCATCACGCGTGATTGCATCCATTACCTTTACTATTCACCCGTTAAAACGTTGTGTATTTTAATAGGATTACGACAATGTAAAATAGAAAATATTTTTATTCATCCCACATTATTGTTTATAAACTTCAAGCGAACAAGTTTAAATGTTTGTTTATATACTGACATCAGCCCCTGTTTACTTAACCACGTGTTGATTAAAATAACGAAAGAAGAAGGGAGAAACTAACCACGTTTGCTTAATGATTGCGAAACTTCGCGGCAAATAGCGTGCGATAACATAGAATAGTCATTATTAACCTCGTTTCGCCAGCGCCTCTCTCACAGCCGCTTATTCGGCTTCTAAAGTTCTTAGAGTGCATTGAAATTTGTCGTTTTGCTTTCTACTGTTCTGGATTCCAAAGACGTTTAGAGCGGGCACTTTTACTTTTAACAATGATTGTTTAGCGAGTTGCTCTATGAAAGTAATTTATAATACAGGACCAGAATGAAATGAATTTAAAATGGTTATTAAATGAAGTTCATAGCTATCCCATTAATTATACAGAGTGACCCAACGGACATGTAACAGCAGATTACTTTCTTATTTACAAAGATATTATTTTAAAATTGGTAGGGTTTTGGATTCTTTCAGGACCTACAATAATTTATTTTTACTACTTCCGGTTTAACCGGAAGTAACTTTTTTTTAATACCATCCTGTATGATTTGTATTAAAATTTTCTTTTTAACCTATAATCTGACATTTGCTTTTCAAATGGCGTCAAAAAAGCATATACTCAAATAAGCTTTAGTAGGCCGTGAAATGTAGCTTGAACCTTATAAAAGTATAATGTGCTGTAACTTCAAAAGAATAGATGATATTTGACAAAATATTTTACATGTTTTACATTGTTTTCACCTGGTTTATGTCAGGTGACGGTAACTAGATTTTTCATATTTCGGAAAAAAATCCTAATGCAACTCGCAGTATTTCAGAAAATAAAGTAGAAAAAGCACATTTTACATAAAATAATTATTTTTCCTCCATCTTTGCCATATACGATTAACACCATTGATTTGCTTTAGCAATTAAATCAACATTTATTGCATGATAACCATATGAAAAATATCTCTCACTATTACACTGGAGGTTTAAAACCAATAACCATGATCGAATCTAATAAAAACGGCGGAAAAATTATATTTTTATTAAATGGACCAATAAAAGTATGTTGTTTCTATTCTATATGTCAAAATATTGGGAGTTGCTTAAAAACTTTTTTTCGAAATATGAAAAAATCTTCTCACCCTTTAGAGTAATATCTCTGTAAAAAGAAAATTAATTAGCTGTTACATTGCGCCTGCCTCACCCGGTATATTTTTTATAAACGTAAAATGTATTCCTATTTTTTTAAGAAAAAATTAATATACGTGTTGCTTTTGGACCTGTTTTAAATCCAGTAAAATATGCATTGGCGCAGAGCTGTCGAAATTACTTTTAAAAAGTAATTCAATTACAATTACCAAAATACCTCTTAGTAGTGGTAAATTACGATTACCAATTACTAGCATGTTTGTTGAAAGTAATTCAATTATTAATTAAAACTAAAAGTAATTAAATATTTTAGCAATTACTTCATTTAAATTACTATATTTAATTCAATTTTCCTTTGGTTATTAAATTACCGTAATGTAATTGAACTACCATTATAACATTAAATTCCCATTATATATTTAATTACTCATTCATTCTCTCAATTACTTTTGGAACTAAATAACTCTAAAAATATTTGAATAACTACCACACCAGTAATCAGTACCTGTAATAATAAAAAAAGCAACTATCTTTGTTTGAATAATAAAAGAAAACGAACATAAAACCGGTGGAGGTAAGCATCAATCGAAAATACTAAATAAGCGTGGAGGCGGCGTTCGCCAGATTCAAAGCGACTCGCCGTGTTTCAAGATGCTTTTTCTGGCTGGCCAAAATTACGGCAGTTTTTTTATAAAGAAAGGTAATCAATTTTTTCACAGTAATTTAATTATTTATTAAGTAATTAAATTAATTTCTAAGTAATTCAATTACTTTATAAGTAATCGAATTACTTTCTTAGTAATTGAATTTCTGTGATTCATAAAAATCAGTTACCAATTACGATTACATTGTCCTATTAATTGATAATCCAAATACAATTACCTTTTTCGGAAAGTAATTGAATTAAAGTAATGCAATTACTGAGAAGTAATTGAATACGATTTTTCAATTATTTTAATTGAATTACCGACAGCTTTGCATTGGGGTGGTGCTTTATTAATTCTAGAATTCCTGGAAACAGGGGACTACCGGTCGCATGAGAAAATTCTATAAGGAGACAGGCGCTGAATCCACCATAGACAGGGTCATTCAATCGTAATTAGTAATTATGTTACTATTCAAAATACAAAGTTGTTTAAATTAGCAAATTAGTAGCATTTTTTACGTCCTTAAAGATGGAAGAATGCAAAAAACAATAACAAACGTGTTTTTGGAGTTTCATAGTAAAGTAACATTTTTTTAAATGGAGCACCCTGTATATTTTATCACCATTAAAAAGATATAATAAAGATTTTAAAAAATACCATTTTCGATAGTTTCGAAAACATTGGCGTCTAAATCAGAAAACTAACTTTTAGATTTATTTATATTCTACAGCAGTAAGCGGTGAGCAACAGATACAATGAAAATTAAAAATTAGTTTTCAGATTTGAATGCCGATATTTTCCAAGCTATTAGGGATAGACGTATTAAATGTGGTATTTTTTAAAACTCAATAAAATATTCTTTCAATGGTGATAAGTGTACTATTTAAAAAAGTACATACTGAGCGTCCCATTTAAAATATGGTATTTTACCATTAAACTCATGTAGATGCCCCTATTTCTAAAATTATTAAAGATTGGCATATCAAATGTGTTTATTTAAAGATTTCCAAAATATGCTTTTAATTTTGATAAAATATACAGGGCGTTCTATTAAAAAAAATCTTTGTTACTATGAAACTAATGGCGGGCACTTAATCTGAAACCCTGTATATTATTAATTAAAATTTTCAAAAATTTTCTAATTTAGAGTATCTATTGCTTAAAAATTTCCATAAATTAAACATAGTAGCTACAAACAAGAATAAAAAAAAAATATTTAATTTTTTTTACATTTAAAAAAAAAAAAATAAGTTTTCTGTAGCCAATCTTACTAAAATAATATGTTTAGAATATAAGTAATGCAATGTTCTAATTTTCTACTTAAATTATTTTTATATTTTTTTTAACAAAATATTATTTTATTTAACACAAATCCAATTAAATTTAGATTATACGAATTACTAAATAATAATTGACACAAAATAATTGTTAATAATTGTTTTCATATTTTTTTTATAAATTAACCACTTAAAAAAATTTTTGATCCCCCAAATTTTTATTTGTCCCCTTATTCCCAAAATTTTTCTTTTAAAAGACCCTCTCTTATTGAAAACAATTAAGGACTCTGTAGATGATCACAGATAAAATTATCTTAAAAAGTAAAAAATAAAAAAAAATCTTTTAGATTTTTCTTTTAACTAAAATAAAGATGTCAAAAAAAATGATTATTAAATAAAAAAATTTATTTATATTTATATATTTTTATTAAAATTTATTATGTAAATATATTTATTTTATTAAATATATATATATATAATATATATATATATATATATAAGTGCCAAATTCGATGAGCAGGATTGGAAAATAAAAATACGAAGTGTTAAATTAGGGTTGATTTGGTGCCTAACATTATGCCGAATAGAAAGTTGAAAAATTTCCCGAGTACTTCGGAATACCCGGGAAAAAAAGAAATTTGCTGATTTCTTTTTTATTTTTTTCTGACGTTATTTAAAAGTATGGAAAAACAAAAGACACTTTTCATGGCCACTTTTTACTTCAAAACAGCGTTGGGGTTTTTGAAAGACGTTTCGTTTTCGTTAGACCATCATCAACTTTATTTTTAAATACGGACCTGGGTTTTTTATTTAATTTTTTGAACCTCTTATTATCCCAATTACAAAAATGTATAACACTTAATATTTATTAACAAATATGGAACGCCCCTATAAGAAATGATGTGTGTTCCTTGTCTTACTCATTGTCTCTTATGGAAAGTATGTTTATTTAACAGAAAAATATTAAGTGTTATAATCATTGTAATTGGGTTTTAACTCTAAAAATGCAATAAAAAATGGAGTGCCCATTTAAAAAAAAAGTTGATGATGGTTAAAACGAAAAGTCGAAAATTCTTAACCTGTTTTTAACTATGGCCAGAAAAGTGTCTTTTTTTTTCCCTATCTTTTAAATAACGTCGAAAAAAAATTAAAACGAAATCAGAAATTTGTTTTTATCTCCGGAAATACTCGAATTTTCAACTTTCTATTTGCATGTTAGGCACCTAAACAACTGCCATCAACCGACTATTTTACGGTTTCGAGATCCCCATCACCCCAATCTATGCACCCTTATATATAAAATACTCTAAAAGAAAAACAAAATTTTTATAGGTTTTTTACAGAAATCAGAAAAATAACTAGGTTTTGCACAGATTTGGTTTTTTTATGTTCTATGCACCTCTTGTTTGCGGTTAAATTAAACTAAGTTTATGGCCAATTAAATTGACTTTAGAATTCTCCAAGCACTCTTATTATTTTGATTAAGTATATTATTATTATAAAATTTTATTAAAACAAATTCCTACAATACCATTTTTAGGACCTTATGCTTTTGGCACAAGATTCAGAAAAAAAGGCAATGAAAATACTAAAACTGCACCCACATTTAAAAAAGCAAGCAAGGTATATTTTATTGGGTGGGAGGCTGGGTACAGGGGTCTACACGTCGTATTTAGGAAGCTTCGGGGGGCAAAAGAGCAAGGGGCACAAAAGCATAAAACGCGTCTCACAAAGCGCAAGTCCCGCAACTCGCTCCGCGCTATGACGAAAAAAAGCACAAAAACTTTATTTCAAGGAAAACACATAAAAATATATAACATCCGATGCACTTTATTTGCTCATTTTTGCAGGCAAATAAATTGTGTTCGGCTCCAGTTTTGAGTATAATGGAGTTTTCTGGCAGAACGGAGGAAATATATTGCGGCGGTATGCTGTGTGATGTGCGCGACTCAAAAATTGTTATTGTAATGTTTTTCACATCGTAAATCATGTGCGGGGCTTTGGAGTAATGAAAAGTCTCTTGAGCCAGGTGTGACAGCCGCTTTATTCATTTTATTAGTCAATTCTAAAATACTTTTTAATAAAATATTTTAAATTGGCTAATTTGCTGAACGTCCCTACAGGGCATATTTTAAAACTAGCTCTATATATTAGGCAGTGGCGGTTCGTGGCTTGGTATATCGAAGGACCTGTTTTTAAACATTACATCGGACAATAATTTTTTTTTGTTTTTTATATTAATACAGAACATTTTCCATGTTTAGTTTTATGTATAAAAATAAAAATATGTGGGCTACGACAATCTTGTTTTTCAGCCCGTCTGAAAAAAACAATTAACACAAGAACAAAATAAGGCGTTTAAAGTGGGTTACAGTCGCATATTCATTTATTTTTCTTCAAAAAGTCTTTCTTAAAATACCAACCGCTAGCGATTTTTTACGTATTTATCAGCGAGCAAACGATATGAAAACTTCCTTTTTAAAAAATTTTGTAAATTATTTGCCATTTCTTTTATTATTTGAATACGAAACATTTAAATAAAACGATATCCCATGAAACAATCAAATTGTACTGGCCGAAGGGAAAAAA
>JAHBCN010006685.1:0-47511 GCA_019359885.1 Listronotus oregonensis
AGGTTGTCATCATTTTGTTAGTCATGCTTACATCCCAAAATTGGTAAATAAGAGAAAGAGGGCGAACTTTATGTCATCATTGTATTACTTTTGGCTTTCTTTTTATTTTATGGTGAAAACATTAAGTTTTTATTACAGTAAAACTAGAGTATAATCAGCATACCTATCTGTTCTTATGTTATTCTTGAATAATTGTTGTTTCATTCTTAATAAAACTAAAATAAAATATTTGGTTTAAATTTGTTTTGCTCTTTTTACTTTCATAACTATTACCTCTAGTTTCGGTAATACACTTATCATTTAAATCACATATTCTCGTTGAGCTGTTACCTAAAAGATAAAAGTAACATAAATTATACCTATTTCTTTAATAGTTTAGCACTTACTTGGCATATAGTGTGGGATGCAGCCACAATGCAACAGGATGCTTTCAGCTAGACATTCCAGCTGACAATTTTTCTTCAGAATATTTTCTGAAAATTACAAAATGATTTTAGTAAATATGAAAAAAGTAATTATTAGGAGCATAACTTTTATAGTAAAATTTATGTAATTATATTTTATTAGATTTAAAATTTAATTAGGACATAATTCAGTGTACCGTTATTATACAAAGACCGCAGTTATCATAGTTTTATGTGAGAAGTAAGAAAAAAAATCGCAATAATTCTGGATCACAATATCTAAGTGTAAGATAGTTAATTTCTAAAGGACTTGTAAAAGCTTGGCTTAATTATGCAACCTTTAAATCGGTCAGTAGATTAAATATAATTAATAGGTACCTTTGGTTTTACAATATTTTTAAAATTTTAGGGAAGTCTAACGAGGCTAAGGCCCAAGTACACGTGGGTGTCTGAAACTTATGTTAAATTTTTTCACACACAAGAAATGTTTCTTTTTTATAACATTTCTGCCAATATCGCATTAATTCTAAGTCACAATTTTTAAATGTATGATAGTCAATTTTTAAAAGAGATCAAAAGCTTGCTTATTTAGACAGTTTAATATTCTACATAAGGGCATATCAGAAGAATCTGCCGCTTTTTGTATTAAAGAATGTTTGCTAAACCACTCTGTAGCTGGTTAAAAAGAAGCTTTTTTACACACCGAAAAAATATTTACAATGTTTCTGGCATAATTTTGCTGTTCTGCCAATATTACATTACTTTTAAGTCACAATTTTTAAATGTATGATAGTCAATTTTTTAAAGAGATCCAAAGCTTGGCTTCATTAAAGGATTAGTTAAATATTTGGCATAACAGGCATATCCAATAAAGATCTGCCTTTTTGTATTAAAATGTTGCTAAACCATCTGTAGCTGGTTTAAAAAAGCTTTTCACACGAAAAATATTTACATTTTGGCATATTTTCTGCTGCTTTTTTTAAATATAGTCTTAAAGACTCAGTGCTTTTAAAAAAAGTTTTTTCAACACTATCCAAAAAATTTTATAATATGTTAGCACAATTTAGCATGTTGCCACAACGATTTTCAATGGCATATTTTTACTGTTGTGCATTATTAATTTTAAGTTACAATTTCTAAGTGTATAATCAATTTTTTAAAGACGTCCAATGCTTGGCTTTATTATAAGACAAGTTTAATATCAAGATTATACTTCAGATCGGTTTGAAGAATAAATATAATTAGTAAGAACTTTGAGTAATACCTATATTATTTAAGAATGCGTTAAAAAGGAAGATTGTCTTTTTTTTAACGGACATATTTAATAAAAAATATGCTGCTTCTGATTTCGAAGGATTTATACTAAACCACTTTGTAAGTGGTTTAAAAAGTTTTTTTTACACCATAAAGAAAATTTATAACACAATTTTGCTGTATCACCAACATCGCATTAATTCTAAATCATAATTTCTACTTGTACGATAGTTATTTTTAAAATCTGGGTTTGGTTATAGGACAAGTTTTAAAACCGATCGTTTAGATCGGTCAGTAGACTAAATGTAATTAATTGGTAGCTTTACTTTTACCTATAATATTTTAGGGAGCGTTCAAAGGGAAAAAGGCAATGTCTCTTTTCAATAGGCATATTCAATAAAGAACCTGCCGCTTCTCGTATCGAAGGATTTATACTGATTCTGGTTTCGTATCCTGGGGTTATAAGAAGGGCATGCTCTGCTACTTTTGGTGTCATCAAAGGTGGAAATAGGGATACCTAAAATATACAAATTAACAGCCAGTTGCTTTGAATTTTCCGTCTCAAGTTTTAATTTATGTCAGTGGCTGACTGTATCTTGTCTCCGAATATATTAAAAAATATAAATATTAACTTATTAATAGATAATAATTAATTGATCTCAAAAATTATAAAAAATGTTTTACCTAAGTGTTATCAGAAGAGCGAAAAATAGTAAATAGATAAACATATCTCCAATCTAAAGTATTTTAACTTGTTAAAAACAGTACGTGCTTTAAAAGGTTTGCTTACATGTTATAAGTATTTACCTAACCAGAAAGGTTGCACAAAGGTAAAAAAGTTATTGTTGTAAAATTAAAAAAAAAATAACTTAAAAAAATATATTTTATTGTGTCTACGGATTAGGTAATTAAAACAATTTAACAAAAAAACAATGAATGTCGGTATTATCGTGATTTTTTAAGGCTTTTTTAGAAGCTTGAGGGTTCCTAAAGCATCGGTTTTTTAGACACACTTCATAAAGTCTACTAACTAATATATTTTTAGTATTAATATAAAAGTATTCGTTACCATAAATCCTGCGCTACGGAGTGAAGAACAATAATAGTTATCTATTTTTGCATCTAATGCTATAGATAGTCCCAAGTGAGCACCAGCTCCTAAATATATTACAAAAATTAAAATTAATTGAACTAAAATAACTACTCTAAAATTAACTAAAAAAATATTGGATTTTTGTTGAAACAATACTAACATAAAATAGAACAAATATATGTACTTATATGCTAAACGACATAGAAATTCGAGAAACCAGAATCATATTTTGATTATATTTCGTATGAATATTGTTGACATTGCCGAGTTAAACCACCGCTTCCTGTGAGATCAGCAAAGTAAGCGAGGTTAGTAATTGGATGGGTAATCGCTAGTAAACACCGTACAGTGCACGGGTGAAAGAGTCAGTGGTTAAGACCATACTAAGTACGTGGTATGTATTGTAAACACGAGACCAAAATATTTGCAGATTTGGAGGAGAAGGTAAAGCTTCTGCGCTAGATTCCTTAATCTGGACACTATAGGGAAAAAGGAATAAACAAAGTGGAAATTTCAGGGTCTCTCAAGTTGAACTGTAAAAGTATACATAAGAGTATCATTACGTGTTGCTCTGTTGGAAGCTGCCAGAAAAGGAATTATACTGGCTAAATCCTCGCAGCAGAAGCCATGAAAATACCTATAATAGAGCGACAGATCCTCTACAGCCTATCGGTGGGCGAGAGATGAAAACTTTTCTCTAAGCGTGGGATTATCAATAAGATTAATAGCTTTTCTTTGAATGAAATCAAAAATGCCAAGGTTTGAGGAAAAAGAGAAATTCAAGCTTTTTTGAAGCTGCTGAAGCTAAGGATGTTGTATGTGATGATACCTGTTAAGGTTATATTCAAAAGTTACGTCAACAAGATTGAATATCGCTTTGTTCTATAGAACTTGGCAGCTTACCTGGCATTCACGGTACCTAGTACTTGAGCTTCATACAAGCCTTTTTGGGCTATCATAAAGATAAAAAGGAATTCATTTCCGCATAACTGCCAAACTCTAACGACTTTTACCTTAAATTATGCGTCAATGAGGTACGGTGTTCTTCACTTTTTAAAACTGCAATCCGATATCTCAAGGAAAATCAAATGACGTCAGTGTAGTGGGAATTTAGAAATTTTTAAAGATATCGAAACTAGTATTCAAATACTCAAATAGCGAAAGCGAAACTGAACAAAAATTTAAACCTAAACTAAAGAAAAGGCTTTTTAACTTAATATTGCTAAAAACTAGATCATTTTACCAAATTTTATCAAATTAAAATATGTTATAGTGAATGTTTGAATTTCTATGTCAATTAACAGTAAGATATAAAAATTTTGTGACATTTATACCCAATGATCTTCTGGGAAGAGAATCCTCATCAGAAAAAGGTTCCTCGAATCCTGTTTTTGCATCCCAGTCGTGAACTTTGCTTGGATAGGTTATATTTAAACCGGTTATATTTTTCCTAAAACACTTATATGTTAAAAGCGGCATACTAATATATCTTTTTAATTCTTATAGTTTAAAAAACAAAAGTGGTATGTAATAAACAAATTTGCATATTTCGAATTGTTCACTTGTTTTGAAACACTTACGGTTTGATCGGACATTACATTATGAATATAACGACAAATCTGTAACATCTTTTTGACATATCAAGTCATTTTTGCTTTAATTTTATTTTTTTAATCTATGACGCCTTAATCTAAAATCTGTAAATTTAATTTTATAGTGCTTAACCTTATAATTGATTTAATTACTGGTAAAAAATTGTTTTTTTAAGAAATGGTAGAAGGATGTCTCTTGTTCCCTCCATTCATTGAGCTTTTATAAAAAACCATCTGTTTACGTTGTAAACGTTACATTATCCACGGTTTTCCATAGAAATCCAAAAGGATAGGGAGAAGGCCAAAGCCGTTTATCTACACTAGCAAAGGTAAGCATTCGCGCATCGCAAAACAACGCAAGCGCAGTACCTCAATATTTAAAAATAGTGGTCCGTCATCTTGCGCATTCGCCAAGATATGTTTATTATATTAAAATAGTTTTAATGCAAGCAAAAAGTGTTACAATGAATTTTTATTTTAGATATTCAAATTGGTGTTAACTTTCCAAACTCTATCAGTAGACAAGTAGACGCCATGTGTACGTTTAATTGGTACTACCTTTCTTTTTAAGAAATAAAAGCTGTGCTTACTTTAACAAGTGTTTAGAAACCAGGTTTCGCAACTAAGATTCCTTATTGGAAACCGGTCACGAAATAATTTAGTCAAAATAAAGTCGGTCTATCCTTCAAGTATTACACTACCCCATCCTCACTATATATTATAAGAATGAAATAATAAATATTTACTTGTAATAAATAACTTTTGGTCTCTAAATTTAATTTTGTACCACACACTCATACTCCTTTGTTTATCCATAACATTTGCATTAATACAACACAACGGATAAAGGATACAACACAAAGAAAATTCCTGGAGCACAAAATAGGTTTTGAGAAATTCCAAGACATTTAAAAATAATTAAAGTTTATCAAAATGTAACACAAAATAAGCATATTGCTAAATTTTAATGTACGACTGAAGTGACCGTTCTGGCTGCGTTTCTAAATCATTACAGAGTACACATTTTCTATATTTTTGTTACAAAAGCGTTTCACACCTCCGTAACAAAAAGTAGGAAATATGTACTTTATATTGATTTATAAGCCATCCTAGCATTAACAGCGTATGACGCTAAATGCCACAGTGTCCGTTGTTTATACTTTTTTAAACGCATAGTTGAGCCATTTTTTACCGCAAATTCCATATATAATATATCGTTTTGCTCGACCTAAACTTTTTTGGCTACAAACTAGGAACAAAACTGTACGATTTTTTTCCAATTTAGCGTATAAAATATAATAACTTTGATGTTTTCTAAAAGTTGCTTAGTCGTTTTATAATGGTATTATTATAAATGACACACCCCTAACTATTAAAAAGGTACGGTCACCAACAAAAAAATCTTTAAAAGTCTTAAATCGACGGTTATGAAATGTCAAAACGTTTAGTTTAATTGGTTTCATCTTCTACCTAACAAAACATGATATTAGTTATACTTCTTTCAATCACAGATTCTAAATTACCTTTACTCATTGATATACCTTTTATTTTTTATGCTATGTTATTAAATCTTGTAAATTTTTATTTTATTTAAAATAATTTTAATTAAAAGCTACTTTATCTTGGCAGTTAATGTGTTATAGGTAAACAAAAGAATCATTAAGATGAATCTAGTCCTGAAATATCGGTCATTACTTAATCGATCTGGAAAATGGTGTTCCCACCTTGAAACTAACAATCCCATTGAGGTTACATGGGTTTTACATACCAATAATTACGATAAATCAGGTCAACTGGTAAACGATTAAAAGAACAACAGAGACCATCATCAAGCAGGTCATTATTAAAAAAATTATCACAGTTTATTTCTTCATTTCCCCACCAGCAAGCTACTAGCATATCTGAACAGGAACTACCAACCTAAAAGTATTTGTCATTTGAAAAGTACCGGGTGGTGCGTCGCCAAGAGAAACATAGGAAATCCCATGTAAATTTTAAGGGAGTCTATTATTGGATTCAGAAAAAATTAAAGATAACTTTTTGAAGATACCAATCTGACAAGCCCTCGTGCCAAGTTTTAAAAAATTTTAATAAGCGAATCTTAATTATTCAATTAAATGTAATTCAAAGTACCAAATTTCGGTTAGGTAAACCCAAACAGGCACAGTAAAATGAATATTGTCCCTGACATAAGAAAAGTGTCAATAAATCAGTGACAGTCGGTATTTGAAAAAAATATGAAATCATCGACGAAAATGTATTCATAATTAAGTGGCATTATGCGGGAAACAGTTTTAGAGCAGTATCTGAAATGTTTTCAGTTTATTTCCCCACAAGCCCTATTCCGCCATTTCAACTATTAAACGTATTGTCAGTAAGTTCAGTCAAAGGTACCGTAATAAATAATTGTAAATGTTCAACTCAGGATATCAAAATAGAGCCGAAGAAAGGAGAACAGAGATCTTGATACTTAGTGTGAGAAAACAAAATGGTTGTAAGTGTTTTGGGCAAGAGTAAATAAACATCATACAACGTATTGTGCACTTTGAAAAAAACAAAATTTATTCGTATAAATTCGAAAAACATCAATGGCTGCAGGAAGAAGATGAAGAGCGAAGAATGGCATTTTGTTTTGAAATGATGGAAAGAGCAAATAACGATAGGAATTTTTTTTTAAATATTTGTTTTACGATGAATGTACATTCACCCTCTACAATGAACCAAATGTTCAGAATTGCCGGTACTGGAGCCAAGAAAATGAACATCGCTTTGTTCATACTCGGACACAATATCCCCAAAAAACAAATTTATTTGTGGGAATTATCGGACACCATATCATTGGACCCTTTTTTATGGACTATAAGCTGACAGCAAAACCTATTTGGACTTATTTCAAAATCAAATTGGACCCGCCTTAGAAGAAGTTGTTCGGAAGATCAAATGATCTGGTACCAAATGGATGGTTGCCCCGCCCATAATACCCGTATAGTTAGAGAGTACCTGGAAAATGCTTTTAACGGCAATATTATTGGTCCACGGTACCGGATACTTTGGCCAGCCAGGTCACCTGATCTCTCACCGAAAGACTTCTTTCTGTGGGGTCACTTAAAAAGTGTCATTTATAAAAGTGTAAAATTTGAGAATCTAAACCAGCTACAAAACGCTATTTAGTTAGAATGTAATAAAATTTCGCAATATCAATTATGCGACGTTAGAAAGAATTTTATAATCGGTTGGGATATTTTTAGCTCTTAATGGTGGCTTGTTTGAACATTTGATTATTTTTTTTGATCCCTAGGTACATTAAATGTATAAATAAAATAAATTAAAATATATAATGATATAAATACCAAATAACAATATTCTAAAATTAAATAAATAACTAAATCTATATTTAAAAATTATAAGATTCATCAAGTCCTAGGTCTTTCTGGATTGTACCTAGTACCGATGCTGCATTACCCCGTTGCACAGCTAAACCAATTCTTTGGATAATGAAACTTCGAGATTTTTTGTATCGTATTTTTTTTGCAAATTTCATTAATAATTAATGTTTTTATGTAATTCTCTATTATTTTTAAAAAAGTTATTGTATCTTATTTTATTTTATTTTTTCACACCTAGTAAAATATTAAGAATTTATTTCTCTCTTTTTTCGGATCTATTTTCGCTCTTTTTAAGTTAAACATTTACAATTATTTATTGCGATGGCCTTGGACTCGAATTTACTCACAATACGTTTAATGGCTGAAATGGACCAGATAGGCTTGATGGGAAAATGAATTGAAAATATTTTAGATACTGCTATTGGTTTAATAAAATTTTAAAATGATACAATTATTTTTTTTAATGATCGATAGTAATAATTGTTTTTAGTTAAATTTAAGTGTTACATTAAATAAAAGGTTTCATAAAAAAATAATGTTAACGAGTCTTTTACTTTGAATGTACTGGTTGTGAGTTTAATGAAACGAAAAATAGTTATTTACATTACAAGATGCGAAAGTTTACTTTTTGGTGTGAGGTGGTTAGTGGCCGAGGCGAAGCCGAGGCTATTTAAAACCTCCGAACACTTGAAAGGCCTTTCGCATCGTGTAATGTATTATATTTTTTCTGCTACTGTTCTATGTATCGCATAATTTAATAATCATTAACATCATGTTTTAATAGAAATATCAGAGATTTTGAAATTTTACCTGTTAAAAATTAATCCATAGCAACACATTTATTGTTGACATTGTCTGTCATCAGCACTTGTCAGATTTTGAATTATTGTTAATTTAGTATAAATAAATTCCCATTTTAAAATGTTAAATGAATATGAAAATGGCATCCAAAATGCAGCTGACCTTGCGTGTGCCTCACTTCTGCCAGACAAATCTAAAGAGAGGTACCATCAAATAGGGTTTCATCGAGACGAGAAATCTCGTCTCGAAGGCACTTTCCCGTCTCGTCTCGATCATCGAGACGAGAAATAAACAAACTCTCGTCTCAAAGTTTTTCTCGAAGAAAATTTCTCGATCTCGATTCAAGACTCTCGAAATTTCGAGAGTCTTGAAAACAAAAACTAAATGTTATTAAGAAATTCTATGTATGGGTTATAACGTACAACACAAGGCCAAGGCTGCAATAAAGGTTATTAATTTTTATCTATTACAAAAAATACGTTAAAATACAGGGTTATTGGTAAGTAGAGGCGTAAAGTAAAGACCCAAATTATTTTTTTAATTCTGAATTGAAAACCAGGAATACTTTTTTTGCATATTTTCCTTTGTTTCCAAGATATTTCACTATAAAGTTTTGGCAAAAAAAAAATAAACCACATTGTGGGTGTCGCTAATCTTAGTTGGCGCTTTCAAACTATTACGTCATATGAAATCAAGTTTGACTGTTGTCAAAAGTTAGACACTTTGGTGCACATGCTTAATAATTATTATGTTATACCCATACACATAAACAATAGTACCGTATTCTTCGTTAGTGAACTCCGTTTTTTGTGATTTTTTCAATAACAGATTGACAAATGTCTAACTTTTGACAAAAGTCAAACTTGATTTCATATGACGTAATAGTTTGAAAGCGCCAACTAAGATTAGCGACACCCACAATGTGATTAAATTTTTTTTGGCAAAACTTTATAGTGAAATATCTTGAAAACGAAGGAAAATTTGCAAAAAAAGTATTCTTTGTTTTAAATTTAAAATTAAAAAATTAATTCGGGCCTTTATTTTTCGCCTCTACTTACCAATCACCTTATACAGAGGCTATACATATATGCTATGAACTAAAACTACTAAAAGCCACCTATAACAAAAAAAACCGTCAAGTATCAGCACAAAAATAAAGAATATTTTCCCAAAAAATGGAAATTAAACAAATCCTTGATGTTTTAATTTAATCTTTTATCCATACATTTAAAATTTACCTAGGTACAAAAGGTAAAAGTTTAAAATGGTTTCTTCGTTTGTGAAGAGAAGAATGTACATGTACCAATACCAGCAACAAACTCATTTTTTATAATCGAAACAGTCGTCTTTTAAAAAAAATAATTTTCGATATTACGCAAATTATTTGTAATAGTTTGGAACAGTTTAAGACGTTTAAGTTCTTTAAGAATATGAAAATACTTACTTTTATCTTTGTCCTTTTTATTTACTTTGCTATCTTTGCTAATTTTTTTGGTTTTTTATGTTCTTATGTTTAAAATGAATTAAAACTATTTCTTAGCATAGTTTTTAATTTTCTTTTTTCTGGCGTATTTAGAGCTGTGACTTATAGCAGCACATATCGAGATCGAGAAATATCGAAATAATTTCTGCTTTGTTGTCATTGCTTTTTTTTTTTTGGTTTGTTATGTTCTCACGTTTAAAATAAATTAGAATTATTTCTTAGCATAGTTTTTTATTTTCTATTTTCTGGCGTATTTAGAGCTGTGAGTTATTGTAGCACATACATTTTTTCGAGATCGAGAAATCTCAAAATAATTTCTCGATCTCGAAGTGTTTTTCTCGATCTCGTCTCGAAAAAAACAAAAAAGTCTCGTCTCGATCTTGTCTCGAAATCGAGACGAGACGAGACGAGAAATCTCGAATTTCGAGAGTCTCGTGAAATCCTACCATCAAACATATAAATCGTTTTCTGAATGGCTTGCTACAAAAGATGTGGGGCGGATTGACGAGAATGTGATGTTGGCGTATTTTCAAGAAAAATCCGAGTTTTTATCACCACCAACCCTCTGGTCTGTATATGCCATGCTCAAGTTAACAATTTCCGTAAACAAAAATCAAGATATTTCGGAGTTCAAGAAACTAGTTGCTTTTATTAAAAGAAAAAAGATGGTTATGAGGCAAAAAAGTCAAAAATTTTTAAAAAAGAAGAAATCATAAAGTTTTTACTTAACGCGCCTGATCAAAGTTACTTAGCAATGAAAGTAATAGCCATTATGGGAGTGGCTGGGGCATGCCGGATAGACGAAATATACAGAATGAAGCTAAGTGATGTAGAAATAAGAAATGACGTGGCTATAGTAAAAATAGTGGAGTCTAAAAATAAAGTTAAAAGAAACTTTGTAGTAACCAACGATGAAGGCTCAGTTCCTTATGTCAGATTTCTACAGGAATATATTAAGCTGAGACCAAGGAATGCTCTAGATGAGCGTTTATTGTATCGTTATGAAATAGGTAAATGTGTTAATCAAGTAATTGGAAAGCACACTATTTCAAATGTACCTAAAGAAATTGCGAAGTTTTTGAAGCTTGAAGACATCAGTAGATACACTGGCCATTCTTTTAGAAGAACGTCAACTACGTTCCTTGCCAATGCTTCGGATGTCGATATTTTGGACTTAAAAATGATTGAAGGTGGAAGTCTTCTTCTGTTGCGGAGGGATATATTGCTGAATCCTATAGTAATAAGGTGGAAATTTCAAAGAAGATTTTACACGAAATTCCTACCAATATTTCCTCTAATGAAGTAACAGTGAAAAATATGAATATTAACGTAGTTAAAGGTGATAACGATACCCCAACAACAAATTTAAAAACTGTTAATTCAAGTATTATTCCTCAATTTCTTTTGCTAATTGCTCAAATTGCACAATTACTTTTAATGTTAATACCTAACCTAGTTTTTAAAATATTTTGTCATAAATTAGTTACTTTTTATAAATAAATCCTAATATTTCCCACAAGCATATTTTCTTTTTTTACTCTTACTTTTTGTCCAGGCGCTGAAAATATTACTTTCGTAGCTAGCAACGCTTAGCAAAACACGAAGGTTCTCTTTCGTTATCATTCGCGTTGCTAGGACCACAATGTTTTCTTATTTATACAGTAGTAGAAAAAAACATTTCTTGTATTCGGCTGTACGTCAGATTTGACATAGCCTTATAATAAATTGTTTGCTGGTGGCTGGTGTCTGTTTGATTTTACCTGAACCGAAAATTTGGTAATTTTGCAATTACATTTAACTGAATAATTCAAGATTCACTAAATAAAATTTTTTGAAACTTGGCTCGAGGGTTTTGTCAGATTGGTCTCTTTAAAAAGTTATCTTACATTTTTTCTGTAAAATGTACAGGAAAGCCAATAATTGACCCCCTTAAAATTAACATGGGATTTCCTATCTTCCGCTCGGCGACGCACCACCCGATATACAACTACATACAAGGTTTATTAGTGCAAGAAAATATATTTTTTTCGAAATAAGATATAGAAAATTTGACCCCAGCATTTTTTAACCAACCAAAATGGTTTTTTTTTTCTTTTTTCTCGTCTTTGACTCGGAATAATTTTCAAAGTAGTCATGGGCTCAAAAAAATTCTGGAAATAATTTAACATCTTTTGGTATTACTAGTGAAAATGTTATTCACTTAAACAAAGAAATTACCACATTTACATATTAAACCCTAAACTAGGCGCGATTTAAGGAACATTAAAATGAGCATTTTTAGTCTAAAGTTTAGGTTTTACCTACAGGGCAAAGTATACTGGGAAAACAGGCGTGAAATCCCCCTTCCGTTTTTTTCAATTATTTAATTGAGAAAAAAGAAAATAAATTCATCAAACACAGTTATCTTAAATAAGGGCTAAGTTCCTATCCAAAAATCTCGGCCTCTCAACGTAGTGAGGTCTAAAATTAGACCAAGTTATGTCCATAATTTTGTTCCACTCCTTTTCGACTTGAAAGAGTTTTACCGATCTGTCTGAATTAATAAATACAATTTTCTGTTAAGGCAAAAGGATTATTCAGTAAAACAGACATCAGAGTAAAAAACTTGCCAAGTCAAAATAGAGTGGGACAAAATTGTAGACAGGACTCGTTCTAATTTTAAATCTCAATACTTTGAGAGGCCGAGATTTTTAAATAGAAACTTTACTCGTATTTTACATAAGTGTTTTTGGTGATATATAATTAGGCTACACTCATGTTGATAAGAGCTAATGAAAAACCATTTTATTAAAAAAATAATTTTAAGACCTTTTTAACAGTCTCTTTTGTCTCTTGGAATTACAGGGTGTTTCGGGAAGAAAGGGCAATAATTTGCGAACATGTTTAGAAGGTCAAAATAAGAGAAATTAACCCATATGTTTTAATCCGATTTTTAACCGTTTTTGAAATAATCGGCTCTAAAGTTTTTTTTGTAAAGTTTTGGAGTAATTAAATAGTTTTGTATTTCTAACTCCAGTTTGTAAGTATTTCATTGCTTGTCAATACCTAATTTAATTGACTGGTAGTTTTGAGAAGCATGGTTGTCAGTTTGATTGATTCTGAGCGTTTCGACTCGCATTACGTGCTGTTGATGAATACCGACCTCGTTTTCCAAATGGAAGAATTCCTAATCGAAAAGTTTTTTAAAAAGTTTTTGCAAATGCTTAGGACACAGGAATGTTTCCAAGCTTAAGGATTGATTCTAAACGAGAGGCGGGTCTTAATGTGAAAAATAAAGAGAATGTTCTGGATATGGCTGAAGAGAACCCAGGTGTTAGTACGAGGCGGATTACGAAAGAACTTCGATTAGAATCACATGTGGGCGTTTGTGAATGGATCTAACAAAATCGAGGCCTACATAAATACATTTTATTTAGCGTTGAAGCTCAGTTTACCCGCGATGGAATCAATAACTGTCACAATGAACATCGGTGATCAGATGAAAATCTTTATGCCACGTTTGAACGAAACTTTCAACATCGATTCAGTATTAATGTGTGGTGTGGTATGCTCAACGACCAGTTATTTGGTCCTTTTGTATTGAATGAGCGTCTTACTGGAGATGGATATTTACGGTTTTTGGAAGACCATTTAACACACATGTTGGATGATGTTCCGCTAATTGTTCGACACCGAATGTTCTTTTAGCACGATGGTGCCCGCCTTATTTTAGTCGCCGGGTGCGTAATTTCTTGAAAAATCGTTTTCCTGATCGTTGGATTGGCAGAGGAAGACCTTAAGCTTGGCCACCGAGTCACCAGACCTAAACCCACTGGATTATTGCCTTTGGGGTGGATAAAATCACTAGTGTACGAAACACTAGTAGAAACCGTGAAGGACTCCACAATATCATTATAAACAATCCCCAAGCAATTCAACGCGCAACACGAGCGATTAACAAACGTGCTGCAGCTTGTATTGAAGTTGGTGGGGTATTTTCGAAAACATACTAAATTAGTGGAATTTTATTGTTTTACCAGTATCTGTGTTGCATTTAAAATGAAAAATAGTTACAAAAAAAACTTTAGGACCAATTATTTCAGAGACGGTTAAGAATCGGATTAAAACCATATGGGTTAATTTCTCTTATTTTGACCTTCTGAACATGTTTCCAAAATATTTCCTTTTCCTTCCGAAACACCCTGTATAGTTTTATTACTTGCAAAATGTAAGTTACGTCATCGGGAGACAGTTGATAATTCTATCACTGACTGATATAGTTTTAAATAATCACATTATAAGTAATGTCATGAATAGAAAACTTTTTTTAATAAGAGAAATTTATTTTGACACTTTTTATGACAACGATAATATTTTTCGTTCTTGCATTAATAAATAGCCCTGTATATAAATAGCAAAAATAAAATTCTATTTGGTTTTTATTTGTTTTTGAAAGTTTTTATTTGCTCATCGTTATCAAGTCATCTCTTACCTCGACGAAAAAGTGTCTTAAATGATCCCATGTAAGGTGTTCTACATTCTCAAATGTAGAATTTCCACCACAAGCATCGTTTAATAATTTTTTTCCAAATTTGTTCTGAAAATGTCATTTTTTTAATATTAAGTAATCCAGAAAGAAAGAAAAAATATTATATTTTTCAGAAAAAAATATACAATAATAAAATTATTTAATTGTATATTTTTGGCCAAGAAATTTCCAATAGGCGATGACATAAGTTTTTGAATCACCCTGTATATTCCATACTGACGTATGCTTTACATCATTTTTGAACAATTGTAAGACAGTCTATTAGACGGAGAGCTAGAGCCGAAAAATCATCGTCATCGTAATATGGATATTCTCCCGTAAAACATGTTCATTTAGTATTGGTAATTATGTTCTCGCGCAGGCTGACACCTATTGGATACAGGAGGTAGCAATAAGGGGTGAAAGTGCAAAATTTTTGGGATAAAAATCGTCATCGATAATATGTCAGCCATTTTGGCCACTTAAAGTTGAACCCCTAAGATATCTAAATCCACAAGGGCTGCCGTTAGGTGGATACTGAGGGCAGTATAGGGTCAAATCTCGAGCGCTTACTTTATGCGGGGTGTTTTTTAATTGAATGTCAATATTTAAAGGGAAAATTTTTGGGTCCATTTTAAGAAAAAAAAATCATATAAACCTATGTCCTAAACGTCCTAAGTTTTGAGATACAAGGTGGATTTTTTTTTAAAAATGAATCATTTATTATTAATATCAGTAATACCATACTTTAGATATTTTAATGAAATTTGGCATACGTGCTCTATGTATCAAGAGGCAAATTTTAGTGTAATACATTTTTTTTTATTTCCACTAGTGGCGTTCGTACGAAATTTGACCTGCCTATTTTGGCAGATATTGATGGTACAAGTATGAAGATTTTTCCATTTGTCCCTAGATGGCGCTTTCTCGCATCTTTAATTAAGGTACTAGATAACCAAACTCAGCTACGCTGCTTAAAAAATCACTAAAAAGTAGTATGTTGTTGTATTAAAGAGAGAATGGTCTTATGGAAAAGTTATATTTTTTAATTGTGACTTGCAGAGCTGTTTGTTTTATATTTTTTGTTCCTATGTTGCCTTAGGTATAACTATAACTTAAATAATTTAATTTGGTATACTGTTATATATTTTTAACCGTAATCTATTATTTACCTCGTCATCGTGTAGTCTATTTTATATTTTTTAACAGAACATATATTTTGAAAAGCGTGGTGGGAAATAGCGGATTTTTGTGTAACAAAAAGTGGAATTTGTAAAGCAATTCGCCGCAACACTGTATGTATATAAATAATATTGTTTACCCATTTTCTAAAATTCTCTCCACTTTATCTTTTTTTACTCGATTCAAGTTACAAATGGAGATGGCCGGAAAAGGAATTGAGCTCAAATCGGAGTCAAAGGGACCATAGCTAATGATCACTGGACTGGAGTTCCAAGTGGTAAAGATATTCAAGATGTAATATGCCGACAATGCAATAGCGAGTGAGAAGGAGAAAAACCAAAATATTCTAAAAACAGTTAAGTTTAGTTCTGGTTAGCATATGTACCATTAAATAACATCACACAAATACAAAAACAATCACAAATATATTAAGCTATTTTTCAAAATTATATCCAAAACTTATTATTATTATCATTTATATTGATTAAATTATTTATGGAATGTAACTTTAAATTTTTAAGGACAAAGTCTGAATCTCTCTGTTATATGATGATTTGATAATTAAAATTTATTTTTCTATTTAAAGTGTTGGTAAGGATATAGCCCAGTAAATAAGCTGGAAAATCCTGATAAACAGCTCCGATTTTTTTTTCGTACGTATTCTGTAGACCCTCAGAAACATTTATCACCACTAACATATGCCTTGCAATAAAAAATGAAAAAATAAGGGTAGTTTTCCACCCCAAATAACCTTCAATGGTAAAACTGATGAAGCTGATTACGAATCCGTGGTCCAAAATCAAGTGATGGTGGTTGCACCCCCTTTAAAACCACCCCTAGAAATTACAGAAATGGGGAAATTTTTAAAAGATAAAATTTTAACTCGGAAGTCTTTCAAAGGTTTTCAAGGTCGCTGATTACGAATTCGCGGTACAAAATCAAAGAAGGGTGGCTGCACCCCAATTTTTCCATTTCTGCCACTCCTAGGGGTGGTTTTGATGGGGTGCAACCACCCTCACACGATTTTTAATTGCGGATTCGTAATCAGCGACCCCGAAAACCCCGAGAGCCAATCCCGAGGTAAAATTTTCAAAATTTCTTCATTTCTGTCACTTCTAGGGGTGGTTTTGATGTGAAGCAAACACCCAAGCGAACATCCACTGGGCTGAGTACGAAAAAAACAAGCAGAATTGGTTACTGATAATCTCATCTATATGCACTAAAAATGTTAGTTATTCTAATTTTACAGTTAACATTGTACAATATTTTTTTCTTGTTATAAAAATGTAATTTTGTTTTCTTTCTTTACTTTTTTATTTACGAATTCGTAATTAGCGGCCCCAAAAACCCCCGAAAAGCGATTTTCGAGGTAAAGTTTTAAATTTTAAAAATTTTTCGTCAATTTTTTTTTTTTTTTTTTTTTTGCTTTGGTTGGCTTTGCACAGGAATGCATACAGCCACTACATTTAACGTATTATCAATTTTACTAGTGAAAATTATTAGGGGGTGGAAAAACTACCCTAAGTTTTTAGTTTTCATTGCAAGGCAGATGTAAGTGGTGATAAATGTTCCTGAGAGTCTACAGAACACGTAAAAATTAAAAAAATCAAATTGCACATTATCCTGCTTATTTACCAGGCTAATAGGCGTAGTTTTGGAAAATTAATTTTTAAACTACTGGATTTGTAATTGTTTTTCTTCAATTATTATTAAATTATTAATACACACTCATAAACAAAAATATTGAATAATCTTAAAATTTGTCATAAGACGCACTGTTATTAGGCTGAACCAAAAATATTTACTTACCTATATTACCTTAAAAAATCATTAAACTAGGTGACTAAAATGTAAAGTGGTGAAATAGGAAAATCTATTGATGTGTATTATTAAAACATTTATTGTGTTATTGTTAAATTTCACAATTTAGAGATTTTTTTCAAAAAAGAGATACAATAGTAATTAAATGGCCGTTATTGATTCAAAAATATGTAACACCCTGTGGGGTCTATCCATAGATAACATAACTTTAGATATACAGGGTGATTGGTAAGTAGAGGCGAAAAATGAAGATCCGAATTAAATTTTTAATTTGGAATCGAAAACCAAGAATACTTTTTTTGCGAATTTTCTTTCGTTTCCAAGATATATCATTATAAAGTTTTGCTAAAGAAAAAAATTTAATCACCTTGTGGATGTCGCTAACCTTAGTTGGCGCTTTCAAACTATTGCGTTATATGAAATCAAGTTTGAACGTTGTCAAAAGTTAGACACTTGTCAATCTGTTATTGGAAAAATCACAATACACATAAACAATATCACCGTATTCTCCGTTGATGAACTCCATTTTCTTGTAATTTTTTCCAATAACAGATTGACAAGTGTCCAACTTTTGAAAAAGGTCAAACTTGATTTCATATGATGTAATAGATTGAAAGTGTCAACTAAACCACCCACAATGTGATTTAAATAATTTTCTTTGGCAAAACTTTATAGTGAAATATCTTGGAAACGAAGGAAAATTTGCAAAAAAAGGTATTCTTGATTTTCGATTTAGAATTAAAAAATTAATTCGGGTCTTCATTTTTTTCCTCTACTTACCAATCATCCTGTATCTAATCGCTAATCGCATTTATGGCAAGTTTATGCTAGCGCGCACTAAACAAACGATAATGTCATTTAGCATGCGTATTTAAAAAGCAGGACCAGTGCCGAACTTAGAATCAATTAAACGCGTTCTGCGCATGATTTAAGACCCTAAGTCAGTCTTTTTCAAAGTGGGCGATAACGCCCCCTTGTGGGCGCTGGAGGTCTAGAGGGGGGCGGTAAGGGACCCAGAAAAAATTGGGGGACGCTGATGTGATTTTGGGGGGCGATGGGTGATTTGTAACTTTAGCCACTTCATATTTTAAAATTCACTGAAATTAAAATCCTTCTACTACACAACATCCATTTATTAGTTCATATTTTTATCCTATTTTTTTGTATAAATATAAATTAAAAATATATTAAATGTTTAATATTTTTAATGCGTTTACAACGTTATTTATATCATAAGATATTCAGTAATAGGCCTGAAACACTGAAAGATATTCGTGTATTCAAGTGTCGCAGGTGAGGTACCCACCTCCGAAGACACGTGTTAAAAATATCTATATATATTGTTGGGGTTAAGCAGAGCACTTGCCGAACGAGATATTTTTTATGTACCTAATCTAGTGAAAATAAAGAAAAAATAAAGTTAAAATTCACGTTTGGCGCGAACAAATATTGCACGATGTATTTGTATGCATTTGCATTTGCATTTTAGTCCGTCAACGTTCGTCGTCCGTGTTTGAGGAGTGCAGGTGCCGAAATACACAGCCGCGGCTCGCGACCCTCCGGCGACTGACGTGACTACAGGTGTGTCATTCGCGAACGATTCGTTCGAAAAGAACGAATCAAAGGACTGATTCAAAAAAATTAATTCCCTGTTTTCAATGGATTTGAATCGTTTTTGAGCCACTTGCTCGATCGCTCTGCGATAAATAACGAACCTAGTTTGGATGATTCGTTTAGTTCATAAGGTCACTAAGTCAGAATCGGACTAGAACTCGGAAGATTCGGTAATTCGGTATTTTATGACGGCAAATTGGTCGTTTTTGTGCTACGACCTGGTAAGTGGCGAGCGGTTTGTTATATTACGATTTTGCTCACATTTCCAGAGGTGTATTAGGCAAACAATTTATGCGTATTGTCGGTTCGAGTCAGTTTTGGCTATAAATCTATTTGGCAATTAAAAGAACTTTTTTTTTATTTGTTTTAACTATTCTTTTGAACAAAGACTTAATTTGGAGGTACATTTGTAGGTTTTATTAATTATGGTTTTTAAAAGTTTTATTCCCCATATATTTTTTAAAATAATAATTATACCAAGATGAAATAAATGTTAATAATTCCTTTATTAAAAATAACACAAAACCATATTTTTTGTGGAATTCAAAACCGACCGTGGACGACCGGCATCATAATAAAGTGAATCGGTTGCGAACAAATCTTTTCAAGTGAATGAATCAAATAAATCGATTCAGTAAAAAGATTTGAACTTCCCACCTCTAGACGTGACGTTCCGCCTCATGCACGCATCGCACTCGCTCGCCCTCCCGCCAATTCGCCCGCTGCCCCCTCTTAATATTGTAAAGTTGAATTATTATCAATCGCTCAATGTTAATTATTGTTAATTTTAAATCAAAGATACTCTTATTATTATAAAGTTGCATTAATAGTGCAGGCGAGTCGAGACTAATATGTTATTGAGATTTTTAAGGTGAAAAAAAAATGGGGGGCGCTACAAAATAACTGATTTTTAAAGTGGGCGTTAGACGAAATAAGTTTGGGAACCTCTGCCCTAAGTGATGACTACAGCCAAGGCGCACCGACACTTTTTTTTTCTTTTTCCTCCCATAAAATCTAACTTTTAAACCGCGGATCCAATACCCTTTACCGGTTTATATGAAGGTCTGTGGGTCTATCAGAAACTGAACAAGCAACTGTGAGATTATTTTATTTAAACACTTTACAATTTAGTTACCTTGTTTGATCATTTTTAAGTGGTAATTCTTGGATCAGCGTCTTAGCATTGTGTATTATGGCAAATTTTAAGATAATTTAGTATTTTTGTCATTGAGTGTATATTATTTATATTAAAAGTATAATCTTTTAAAGCAGCAGAATTGTGTTTATTTGAATCCTTTTTTAGTCAAGTTTAACACCTTAGCATTCTTGAAAATTATCTTTGGAAATTTTTGTATCCATTACATTAACTATTAATATATCCTATCCACGATCCTTCAAATCTTTGATTTAAATATAAGCTAAATAAACGTTTAATTCAGAAAACTCTAATTCTAAACAAATAATACAGAGAAGAATACGTACCTTTCTCCATAAGATAAATGAGAATCGCCAACATATCTTAATCCATGCAGACTAGTATTTTTGCAATATTCTTCTAACCTTTTCATAAAATTATTTTTTGATATGGTTTTTTTTAGCGGGCCAATATTTTTTTTATAACTAAAACTAAAAAACCTTGTATATGTAAAGGTCTTCTTTCTAATAGTTGCCATTTAAAGTACAAGCAATCATAAAAAATGTCGCTACTTCATCACCAAACCGTCCACAATTGTGGTTAGTTCTGGTATTGTAGTTTAGCCAGCGACAATTTATGGTAGGTAAGTTTATTATATATGACGCAGTATAACTATGACTTATAAAAACATACTTAGGGAAGTTTCATAGATTTTACCGTAAAATGCGCAGTCATCCTAATATAACTTTTCTAGTTTTTAAGAATATCGATGTGCTTTCTCGTTGCGTTACTGACAGAATTTGACCAATTACACCACTCTACAAAAAAAAAGTATCGGACCCATAGATGGGATATATAGTTTTCGATGTATTTTTGCCTCCTAAACGCGAATTCGTTGTCAGATTATTTTCTAGCCTCAAAAAACAAGTCTAAAACACCAAAAATACATGGAAAAACACCAACAAAAATAGATAAAATTTGCTTAAGTCGACCAATTTTGGCCAAATTTGGTATATGGGAATTTTGTTAGTCGCTGATTGCGAATTTAAAGTCAGACTTTTAAAATTTAAAATGGCGGATCCAATAAGGCGAAAAGTTTTTGAAAATCTTGTCTGCCAAATTGGAACTGCCATTTTCAATTTTAAAAATCCGGTCGAATTCGTGATCAGCGACCTTTAAAACCCCCAGGTACCAAATCTGGCGTACATTGCAAAAGTTTTAGAATTTAGTTCGGCATATTGATCCCACCATATTGAATTGTGCAAATCTGACTTCGGATTTGCAATCAGCGACCTTCAAAACCCCCGCATATCTAATTTGGTTAATTTATGAAAATAATTATTTCTTTGAGGTAAAAAAAGAGCTATGTGAAACATTAATTCCGAGGGTAAATTTTATTTTTCAAAAAAAAAAGATTGTCTTTTTATTTTTATGGTGTTTTTTTGTGTATTTTTGTTGTTTTAGACCCGTTTTGTGAAGTTGGCATTTTGACCTGATGGCCAAATTCTAACCACAACTTGGTGTTTAGTAGGCAAAAATACATACCATATATCACATCCCCGGGTCCGATACTTCTTTTCTAGAATGGTGTTATTTTAAAAAATGATATTATAGAGAGAAGTATCATCACATACGTCCTGCCTGAATCATTCAAAACAAATATAAACGCTCCTGGTTGAATTGTGATCGGTGGACGGGATCGACTTCTAGCAACAGAAAGGCAATTGTAATCGAAAAAACTTATGTAAAGAGAAAAGTCTTTATGTGACCCATGTTTCTTTATTCGGTTGTTTGTAAGGTAATAAAAAAATTGAAATATTTGGAAAAAAAGCAAATTTATCCAGGATAGACGTACGAATTATGTTACAATAGATTTACAGCGGATCTTCTATCATTTATAATTAAAACAAGTATTTTGGGTTTCTTAAACAATAAATTAAAAAAGCGTTTTTTAATTCCTTGTCGAAAATACTAAAAATAATTGGATTAAAGTAAAAATGTATTTGAGTTGAATCTATTTTATATAATGATATATTTCGCTTTTTATTGGAGTTTTAATCCTCTTGGTAGCTATAAACCAATAATTGGTCACACTTATTTATTTTATTATTTGATGACCTATTATTTTTTGTTCAACTTAGATTAATTAAACTATTCATGATTTTCTTTTACCTATGAGTCGCATGTGTCAAACTCAATTCCAAGCCGTTGTTATCAGTATTTCTCTGAATTTTAAATGCTTCAGAGGGCCATACGATGTGCTTCTTGTATCTTGTTATATTGGAACTGCGATTTGCCTCATTTTGAATCATTTTAACACTCTGTCAAGTCTAAAAATTGTTAAGTTTTTTTAGATAAAATAAAAAAATAGGCATAGAGTAATTTCCTGTAATCTTTATGACGAAGCTTTTATAGAGCATAAGTGCTAGCTACTGTCGTATTTTGGGAAGCTAGAACTAATAACCGCTGTATTCAGTAATCTTATCTTTTTTTATCAAATTTGAAATTCTTTTGTTTTCAAGATCCTAATTACTAAACATACTTACACTATTTATTAGTGAATGTTCCAAACTACCTAAAGAATTATAAAAATTAAAAATATAATCTTGAAAAAGTGTCTGTAAAATTATACCAGTAATACAAATGGATATACTTCAAAATTAAAGACAATTTTTATTTATATACAAGATATTACTTAATGGCAAGTATATTTGGTGATTTTTGGGCCAATTTTAGGTCAATAAGTTTTTCTGGAGTTGACAAAAAATTTTCTGAATTGAGAATTGAGACATAGCAATTAATTTTAGTGTATCAAAACATTATTTTCTACCAGGGTGCGAAGAATACTACTTTTTGCACGGCGTGCAAATTTTTTCCCGCAAGGCATGCGGATAGTAGTATTTTTCGTATGCTTGTAAAAAAATCTTGATCTTAATTCTGCAGAAAGTGTATTTCCCACACTTAACTGCTTACTTAAACTCAGCTCCGCGTTGCAGTCGCGTGCGGGAAAGTAGAACTTTCCCCACTTTTTAGGATAATGAATACTTTTTACTAAAGTACGCGGGGTATTTTAGGGAAAGTAAGAGGTAGTTTATCGACACGGGACTCAAATATTTGGTAAGAGAGAAAGTACCTTCCCAGGCAGTAAGTTGCACATACTCTAGGGATAAAATAGCTGACAAAAAAGAAAGATCAAGGTCTTTGTAGGTAGACTTTAAGGAGATATATACCAATTGCACTTCATATTGCTTTACTGAAAGCTGTAAAGGGATAAATTAAAAGACTCATAAAAAAGGGACAGATCTCCTACAGCTTTACGGTGGACAAAAGTTGGGAATTTTATGGTAAGCGAGGGGTCATTAATAGGCGAATGACTCTTCAGTGGATAAACTTGAGACTTGTGGCAAAAGTCATTTCAGAGAAACGGAGACAATATTCCATATTGGATCTAATTTGGGATACGTATACAGGGTGTCTCTAAAAGATGCGAAAAAGTGCTAAGACAAATTCCTGATGCTAAAATATGATGATATAACTGAACTTACCTCAGTCCAAAAGTAGATTATTCCGGAAATACAGAGGGTATTTGTTCAATTTGGTTTAAGTTTTTCACAAATAATTTCGTTAATACCTGGTGAATTGTTACAATATTAAGCTTATAGCGGTTTTGTTGGTTAAATAATTAAAATCCGCTCTCATTTTTGTATTTAAGCTTTAAATAAAAATTCTTATTCTTCAACGCCGTGTCCCTTAAAAATCGTTTGTGAGATATCTGGATTTAAAAAGTTTATTCACGTATGGCCGTTAAACTAAATTTATTCTCTAGTAAAAACACAAAAAGAAATTACTTTTGACTTACCTTGTCTCTTTTGGATTGTTGTCTACTAAAACCATCCCAATTAAATTTACTTTACATAATGAACAATGTAAATTGTGAATCTATCAATTTATTCCTCGACACTAATTATTATATGTTTTGATTTACGAACGCCGAAAAAAAAACTATAATTATTTTTCAATTTAATTAGAAAGTTTCCTATTTTCTTTTCTCCTTTCCTTTTTTATACTGCATTAATTTTTTAATTAATAAGGTTATAAAAATAATAAAATACATAGTTTACTAAAAAGTCACATTGTAATAAGTAAACTTAAAAAAAACAATTTTTAACTGTTTGTTTACAAGTGTTCGACAATGTTATGGTTTCAATAACACTAAAATCTTGGACTTTCATTGCCTTTATATGTTATTTGTTACGCAACGTTTCGGTTAATGATGTATCTCCAACCATTTTCAAGTGATAACTACTCCAACTACACTTGAAACCGGTTGGAGATACATTACTAACCGAAACGTTGTCGGAAGTCCAAGATTTTAGTGTTATTGGAATTTTATCTGTAATATATCAGGCAATTTTACTTATTGCTGGCAACTGAGTAATAAAAGCATGCGACATTTTGATCGCATGCATTTATTACTCGCACTTTGGCTTTATTAGTTGTTGCAATTTTTATTTTGACTGCGGAGAATGGCGTCGAATGTATTTTAATTGTAGGTGCGATCGCAACTCTGGTAACTTTTTTGTGATTTTAAATAGTGAAAACGTACAAATTAACATACTAGAATAAATAATTGACTATAAAAACTACAAAAAATATTCGACAATTTAACTTGCTCTAATTATTTTAAACCGGTTATCAAACTTTCGATTTAAAAAATAATCAACAATTTTACTAGCCGCAATAAATAATAATTGCTGAAGTAAAATCCATTGCAATTTTTTATTGTCGGTAATGACACTTTTTGCCTGTACAAACGTCTTTAAATACTTTAAATAATAGGCAATAAATAAATGACTGCAATAAAAACTGCAATTTTTTTGTTTACCACCAATAAAACTTTTTGTCTTTACAAATTGTTTAAAATATTTCTTATCAACAATTTGACTTGCCGCAATAAAGCATTGTTGCAATAAAAAATTGATTTTTAATTCCAGCAATGAAACTTCCTGTCTGTAAAAGCCCCTTAAAATAAACGGCAACTTTACTTGCTACAATAAAAACTTGCTGCAATTTGTTCTTGTTCTAATGAAACTTCGCAATTGAAAATCGTGGTGTGTGTTCAAAATAGGTACTTTGGTGTTATACCGACCACACCCCTTTAGGGATGTGGGAATCTGAAATAGAACTAATCAGATATTTATTGATTAAAGACTGCCCCTAATAATCTGGTTTTCAAACCAACCAAAATCCTATGTTGCTTTTCCTAAAAGGATGTGGTTGGTACAATACGAATGTACCCAAAAAATATTGGTATGTTGCAAGCACCGGTAAAAGTAGCACATTTCCAACTATGCTTAAGCTGTAAATAATAAAACAAGACCGTGTGTTGCATTTTTTATCTCGTTCAGCAGAGCTGTCAAAACTTAAAGTACTTAAAGTAAAATTTTACTTCAAGTACTATTCCGTACTTGAAGTATTTTACTACAAGTACTTTTTATTAGGAAGTACTTGTACTTGATTAATTTATATCAAAATACTTGAACTTTTACTTGATTTGACCAAGTAAATTCCTTAAAGTATTTTTCTAACTACTTGAAGTATTACGATGTACTTGAAGTAAAAAAAAAGGACTTCAAGTAAATAAAAAGTACTTGAAGTAAAAAGAAATCAATTAAGTAGCCAATTTATTCACGTAATAATCACGCAAAGGTAAAAAAAGAAGACCGCCTTGCTGACTCTGAACATTTAGCTTTAATTCAATTGTTACATCCAAGAATGTAAAATTACAATTATTTTTAAAAACCCTTAAATTTGGTACTTTAAAAACATCAAAATTTATAAATACTGCTTAATCCCCTTTATTTAAAAGTTTTCACTAAAATACTCACATTTTTTACATCGACCGCTGTTTTATTTCAATAATTTAAGTTTTCTTTAATATACATAAGTAAAAAGAAAAATATGTTATTAAAATGGTAAAACTGCAAAACATTGTTAATTAGTTTGGGAGTCATAATTTAAAAAATAAAATCATTTGGATAATAAAAAATTATTTGACCTCAAAACCCAAAATTTAAAAAAAATTGTAATCTTAATACATACAAATAACAAACTTTAGGTAAGGTAACATCTGAAAATGAAGTTTATTTTTTTTTATAATACATATAAGGCCCATCAGTTAACTTGACTAGTTATTATGCGTCAAGTAAACTACTTTATTCTCCAGTACTTATAGTTTGACTTAATGTCTTACTTCAAGTATTGTTTTACTTTAAATACCCTTTGATTTACTCAAGTAAACTTGTGTATACTTCAAGATCTTTAAATTTAGTGTAAAAGAAAGTACGTTTTAACAAGTACTTGCTAACAAAGATATCGTGTGACGAAGTACTTTGACAGCTTCTGGGTTAGCATTCCGTGTCCGAGAACTCCCTTTTTAGACTCTATAGTATATTTAATGGATGTTTTGTAAAAAAACATGTTTTTTTAAAATAAGCTATTTTTTATAATTACAGAAAATGTTGAGCAAATTTTTAGAATCAAACAAATCATTTCAGATATATCTAATATCACAAATAGGAAACAAGTTTATGTCAAGTAATAAATGTGTATAAAAAAGGCACTGTCAATCTATAGTAAAATCTCTTTAAAAATTATCAATTTTAGTCGGAATTATATGTAGGTAATGTAAATAACATATGTTATCTTGTAGCTGGACAACATCAATAATAATTTAATGCATTAAAATAATAAAAATTAAATATATATATTTAAATACATTATATATATATATATATATATATATATATAAATAAAATATATTATATATATATATATTAATATATTATTTTTGTTCCAATAATTAAAATATTATTCATTAATTATAGGGTGCAACGAAATCATCCCGCTTTTATTTTCAAAATATTGAATAAAACACCTAATATAGATTTAAACACAATTTTAAAGAGATTCCTTTGTAATTCACAGAAGTATTTCTTGTAAGTAACTAAATCAGTTAATTCCTTATGAATTTGAGGACAATCCTGCAATAATTTACATGATCCAGTCGTACTATTTAAACTGTTACTACACGAGGAGACAAGTGAAACAGTTTCATTAAGGCCCAAAGAATAGGTTCCTAAAAAAATAATTATTTGATAAAAAACCTTAAAGAAGAAATATCCAAAACCTTCTCTCAACCTTCTCTTATTATTTAATTTAATTAACGCGAAAATGGGATTCAGGCGACCCCCATTTGCGTTTCTACGGAAAACCGAGTAAATCCACACATAAAAATTTTTTTTGGTAAAATATTAATTAATTTTTTTAAAATATGGTGTATTTAAAACACCTAAGGAATTTATTCCGATTCTTAAAGTTGATTTTAGCAAGTTAGTTAAAAAATTTAAAAATTTTTCAGTGCCCTGAAAATAAAAAACCCCCTTTTTAAGTTTTTCGAAGGTTAAGGGGAAAAAATTTTTTTTTAAAAAATTTTTTTTTTTTTTTTAAAAAACCCAAAAAAAATTTTTTTTAAAACAAAAACCCCTTTTTTTTTTAAAAAAATTTTTTTTTTTAAAAAAAAAAGGGGGGGTTTGGGGGGTTTTTAAAAACCCCAAAAAAAAGGGTTTTTAAAAAATTTTTTTTAAAAAAAATTTTTTTTTTTTTGGGTTTTAAATTTTTTGGGGGGTTTTTTTATTTTGGGGGGGGTTTTTTTTTTTTTTAAAAAAAATTTTTTTTTAAAAAAAAAAAATTTTAAAAAAAAAAAAATAACCAAAAAACCCTTTAAAAAAAAAAATTTTTCTTTTTTAAAAAAAAAAAAAATTTTTTTAAAAAAAAAAAAAAAAAAATTTTTTTTAAAAAATTTTAAAATTTTTGCCCCAAAAATTTAAAAATTTTTTAAAAAATTTTTTGGTTATTTTAAAAAAAAAAAATTTAAAAAAAAAACCAAAAATTTTTTTTTTTAAAAAAAAAATTTTTTTTAAAAAAAAAAAAAGGAAAAAAAATTTTAAAAAAAAAAAAAATTTAAAAAAAAAAACCCTTTTAACCCCCAAAAAAAAACCCCGGGGGGGAAAGGGGAAAAAAAAAATTTTTTTTTTTAAAATTTTTAAAATTTTTAAAAAAAAAAAAATTTTTTTTAAAAATTTTAAAAAAAAATTTTTTTTAAAAAATTTTTTAAAAAATTTTAAAAATTTTTTTAAAATTTTTTAAAAATTTTTTCCCCCCTTTTTAAAAAAATTTTTTTAATTTCCCCCTTTTTTAAAAGGGTTTTTTTTTGGTTTAAAACCCAAAAAAATTTTTTCCTTTTAAAAATTTTTTCCCAAAAAAAAACCCCAAAAATTTTTAAAAATTTTTTTGGAAAAAATTTTTGGGGGGAAAGGGAAAAAAAAAAAATTTTCCCCCTTTTAAAAAAAAATTTAATTTTTGGGGAAGAAAAAAAAAAAACCAACTTTTTTTTTAAAAAACCCCAAAATTTTTTTATTCCGGGGGTTTTTTTTAAAATTTAAGGTTTTTTTTTTTTAAAAAAAAAAGGGGTTTTAATTTGGTTTTTTTTTTTTCCCCCTTTTCCCTACTTTTTTTTAAAAAAAAAAATTTTTTTTTTTTAAAAAAAGGGGTTTTAAAATTTTTTTTTTTAAAAAAAAAAAAAAAAATTTTTAAATTTTTTTAAAAAAAAATTTTTTTTAAAAAAAACCCGGAAAAAGGTTTTTTAAAAAAAAACCTTTTTTTTTCCAAAAATTTTTTTTTAAAAAAAAAAATTTTTAAAAAAAATTTTAAAAAAAAAAAAAAAAAAAATTTTTTTTGGAAAGGGAATTTTTTTTTTTTTTAAAAAAAAAAGGTGGAAAAAAATTTTTAAATTTAAAAAAATTTGGGGTTTTTTTTTAAAAATTTTTTTGGGGTTTAAAATTTTTTCCGGGGAAAAAAAAAAGGGGGGGGTTTAATTTTAAATAAATTTTTAAAATTTTTTTTTTTTTTTTAAAAATTTTTTGGCCCCCCAAAAAAATTTTTTAAATTTTTTCCCCAAAAATTTTTTGGGGGGGCCAAAAAAAAACCCAAAAAAAAAATTTTGGGGGTTTTTTAAAAAATTTTTGGGTTTTTTTTAAATTTAAAATTTTTTTTAAAGGGAAATTTTTTAAAAAAAAATCCTTTTTTTTAAAAAAAAAAAACCAAAATTTTTCTTTTTTTGGGGGGGGTTTTTTTTTTTTTTTTTTTTAAAATTTTTTTAAAAAAAAAAATTTTTTGCCCTTTTTTTTAAACCCCGGGGGGTTTTTTTTTTTTTGGGGGGAAAAAAAAAAAAAAAATTTTTAAAAAAAAAAAAAAAAAGGGGGTTTTTTAAAATTTTAAAAAATTTTTAAATTTTTTTTTAAAAAATTTTTCCTTTTAAAAAAAATTTTAAATTTTTAAAAATTTTTTCCAAATTTTTAAAAAAAATTTTTCCCTTTTAAATTTTTGGGGGTTTTTTTTTTTTTAAAAATTTTTTTTTTTTTAAAAAAAAATTTTTTTTAAAAAAAAAAAAAACCCCCCTTTTTTTTTTTTTTAAATTTTTAAAAAAAAAAAAAACCCCTTTTAAAAAAATTTTTTTTTCCAAATTTTTTGGGGAAAAAAAAAAAAATTTTAAAATTTGGTTTTTAAAAAATTTTTTAAAAAAATTTTTAAAAAAATTTAAAAAAAAAAAATTTTTTTTCCCCCCTTTTTGGGAAAAATTTTTTTTTTTCCCCCCCAAAAGGGGTTTAAACTTGGAAAAAAAAGGGGGTTTAAAATTGTTTTTCCCCCCCCGGGTTTTTATAATTTTAAAAAAAAACCCCCCCCAAAAAATTTTTTTTTAAATTTTAAAAAAAAAAAAAAAAATTTTTTTTTTTTGGGGGGCCCCTTTTTTAAAAAAAAAACCCCCAAAAATTTTTTTTTAAAAAAAAAAATTTAAAAAAAAAACCCTTTTTTTAAAAAGGTGGTAAAATTTTTTAAAAATAAATCATTTATTATTAATATCTGTAATAAACTTTAGATTTTTTAAATGAAATTTGGAAACTATACCATGTATCAAGAAGCATTTTTTAGTGTACTACATTTTTTTTTTATTTCCACCAGTGGCGTTCGTGCAAAATTTGACCTGCCTATTTTGGCAAATAAAAAAAAATAAAAACATTAAAAAAGGCTTCTTGATACATAGCACATGTATGCCAAATTTCAATAAAATATCTAAAGTGGTTTTACAGATATTAATAATAAATGATTTATTTTTGAAAATTTTACCACCCTGTATCTCAGAAGGTAAGACGTTTAGGACATACGTTCATATGAAGTTTTCTTCTTAGAATGGACCCAAGAATTGCTTTCCTAAATATTGACGTACAATTAGAAAACACCCTGTATAATGTAAAAAATGCCAACTATGATATTTTATATCTCGTAAACAGTTGATTTTATCGATGTCAATCAAGATTTTTTACTTTAAGGTTAAAGTTATCCAAAAATAATATTGTTGAGCCTTTATCATACAGGGTGTTAAAAAAATGCTATTATTGTGTCAGAGCTAGTCCGTCCCTGGCAAACTAAATAAGCCAAATATGATTTATTGGGTTCATTTTAAGAAGACTTATCTAGTAACCATCATATTAAAAAAATATTAAATTACGCCCAGTATTTTAAAAGTTATTTAAACAAAAACGACTTTCAGGGGCATCCATTATGCACCTGTTTCTCCGTAGGGGAGGGTCATAGGAAAAAGTTTATGGGAACTGGTCATAATATTTTTAGGTTTTCTATTAGATTCCGAGAGATTGCCCACATATTCTGGAGACACCCTGTATAATGGTTTATTAAAATTTTTTCAGTTCGTAAATTTGTAACTAACTTTCCGACCATTAGCCAAATGCATAAAATATCATTAAACATACATTAAAAAGACAAAAGTATTTAAATTAAAAATGTTATATCACCTATTTTATAATAAATACAGAATAAACTGGAATGCAAGAACAATCTTTCAAAAACACGGTTAAAAAAGGAATACCCTTTGTAAAGATAACTGTTTAAATCTATTTTAATATTATTAAATTTTTACCGATTACTTTCTATTTAACAAATTCTATTAACAACACGTTTAGTATAAAAAACACTAATTACCTGAATCAAGAGTGATGGTTCCGTTTTCGTTCAAAACGTCCTTTAACCAAGGAATGTCAGATAAAGCATCGTTGTCTGGTGTTGCAGATTCTGGTACACCAGGGGTCGAAAATACAGCAGTGGTAGATAGATAAGGACGAGTTGACGTAGGGTCTACAAATTTTAATATAATTATAGGTAAGAAGTAAATAAACAAATAAAAAATACTTTAAAAAATGTCAAACTGTCGCAAAAACTTGACATAGTGCAAAATTTGACAAACAAACAAAAATTTCACTTAAGTTTTATGATATCTGCAATTTTTGTTATGGTAAATTTTATACATGAAGAAATATTTTTTATGTAATACCAAAGACAATTATAATTTTTACTGTAGACGCACAAAAGAATGCTAAATAAGAAGAAAATACGTTTACAAACTGTTGCCAAAGCTATAACAACGGTAACAGTTATTATAAATTATTTTGGTGGAAAATGGGTCAAATTCGTTTAAATAATAATAATCAATTTTTTTGCTATATAATAATAAAACTTTAATTATGTAAATTTTTACTTGAAAGAATTGAAATTTGATTAAAAATATATATTTGTAGTTAATAATATACACGATGTAAATTATAATTTAGAATTTTTTAAATTATCTTTTATTTTATAACATCCACACATAACAAATGGAATTATACAACAAAAATTAATAATCGATTTATTATTGAGAAATCGAACGATCCGATTGATTCTCTTTTACAATTTACGAACACATTATTGACTAGTTATCTAAAGTTAAATAACTTTTATTCTTATTTGATGTCTTGCATATCGTGTTGTTGTGTCTACGTTATGTTTTCTCCGTAGTGGTAATAATAAGACATTAAAATGTGTATTGTATTCTTGCTGACGTTTTTTAGATGCGTTTATTAACATTTTTAGAAATATTTGTCAATAGTATAATTTCTTATTACTTTCACTAAACTGGCCTTTAACAAAGTTTGCTTTTTTTATCTTTGGACAGTCCACGAAGGCTGATGCCTAAGTACTAACGTACTGTGGGTGTCTTAAGAGTTGTGAGAGGAAGTTTGTTTGCACGGGACTTAAATATTTGGAGACAGGGAGGAGAAGGAATAACTTCGGCGGGTAGCAGGTTCCATAGTCTGGACACTCTAGGAATGAAGAAACGAAGGAAGCGGGGCCTCTAGTTAAACTGTAAAAGAATGCATAGAAGTTGCACTATGTGTTGCTCTGTTGGGAGCTGCCAGAGGAGGAATTATACTGGCCAACTCCTCTGAGCAGATGCTGTAAAAACACCTATAGAAGAGCGACAGATCCCCTAAAGCTCGACGGTGAACGGCTCTTCTTTAAATGAAGTCCAGAATGCTAAGTGTTGTAGGAGACGCCACTTCCAGACATGAGAACAATATTCTAAAAAGGGTCTGATTTGGGATACATATAGAGTATACAGATTGGAAGAAGAGAAATACTTTCTGGCTCGAAAGAGGAATCCAAGTTTTTTGGAAGCTGCCGACGCTATGCATGTAATGTGTTTGTGCGAGTTAGGTTATTCTCAAAAGTAACGCCGACAAAATTAAACAACTCTTTGTTCTGCAGAACTTGGCCGCTCATATGTAACGGATGAGCATTAGCAGACTTTTCGCGACAGCGAACATGACTGTGTTTTCAAGGCATTAAACTAAACAAGATTTTTGGCGCCCCAATCCAAGATAAGTTTGAGGTCTTGTAAGAGAGATATCAGCATTGACCTACGCTTGGTTTCCAAATTAGGTTTATTGACTGGCTTGTGAAATTGAATGTTTGAGTGGAGGGTACTATCGTCAGCAAAACTATGAATAAGATTGATTGTGAAAGAGAGAAGATCGTTAATGTGTAGAAGAAACAGAGTGGGTGGCAGTACTGAGCCCTGGGGCACCCCAGCATTAATTTGGTAGAAGCTAGAAGAATGACCATCTACAGTAACTGATATACGTCGATTAGAAAGGAAATTGGAGAGCCAAGAGTAAAGCTTAGGTGGAAGACCGTAAGAAGAAAGTTTACTAAGAAGCCCATTATGCCAGACCTGATAGAAAGCTTTGGATATGTCAAGAGCAACGATCTGGGATTTATCAAGAGACTCAAGGGACTTGTTCCAGTTGTGTGAGAAAAAGAAAAGAAGATCAGCTTTGAATCTTCTGTGACGAAATCCATACTGTCTATCATGTAAGATCTTGTGTTTTTCCAGATACTTTAAGATTTGGGAATTAATGAACTTTTCCATTACTTTGCAAACAACAGTAAGAAAAGAAACGAAGGACAATAATATAACCGCCTCCTGGAACACAAATCTAACACAGTCCTCATCGAAGAGAACCACCGGTATGTGTTGGTGTGCAAACCCTTAACTGTTAAACATATTTTAGTGGAGGCCCAAATTTACAAGTGACTTAAATAGGAAAGACCCTCAGGATATTCTTAATAAAATTTAACAAACACTATAAATTCTAAAGATTGTGATTTATATAAGTCAATTTAAAAACATTTATAATAGTTATAAAGTGTAAATAAACTAATATGTCTACGTGCAAATAACCCCGGTTGCACTTCTAAAAAAAAAAAAGAAAGAAAAGATTTAGCTATAGTTAGGGGGAGTTTGCATCCTTTTGGGGACAGGTTCACATTAATTATTTCCGAAAAATGCCCGTATTGTAAGAGATTCGAAAGAGGCAAGTTAGGATGAGTGCAAGCTCGGAAGCATATTTTTTAAGACGATTGCTGGTATGCTGAAGAAAGAATACGCTTGATCTGTTTGACTTTAAAAATGTTTTCGGACATTTTATGAGGAAGAGGGGTAACTGTTGGAAGAGAAAGATTAATAGGAGGATTAAAGGTAGAATGGCAGCAAATTGTTTGGCAAATAGTTCGACTTTTCCTTTAGAGGTAGAAACAATTTCATCTTCAAAGATTAGGGGTGGAAAAGAATTTGTGCAGAAGTTTTGACTAATATTTTTGACGAAGGACCAGAAGGCTTTACTGCCATTCGAGCAAGAGAGTACTTTATCTTTTAGTTCGTTCTTTTCATAACATTTTTTTGTTAAATTCGAAAGACTCATGTTTAATTTTAAACAGATAGACATACAAAGACATGCATATATCCAAAGAAAACATTTACATAATTCAATTTTATAATTCCTAATTACTGTTACCATTGTTATAGCTTTGGCAACAGTGTTCGTTTATATAGCCGCGCGTGAACGTATTTTCTTTCGATCGACGCCAAGGAAGTTTAAAGGTGTATGGAAGCCCAATGCTATGGCCCATTCGATCAAAAAATGTCCAGCCCAGTATGAAAATAACTGTCAGAGTTGGCCGATTCTCGCAACAAAATTACAAATAATTTAATGTGTTCCTACTTACCTGATAAATCAGTGTGTAGTTAGGCAACACATTATACTTTTATGAGAGCCGAAATGGTCTTAGGTTGTCTAAGGTTTTTGGTGCAAGGGCGCGCGCGGCGCGTATGTAACATCCGCGCTGTATTGTCAACCGTAGTCGTCTCATCATTCGTCATTTTCGTTGTGGTTTGTGCCCTTTGCGCCGATTGTTTTGCTTTGTGTGAGTACCTATATTTTGTGGTTGCAGAAGTTTCTTGGATTGAATTAAAAAGTTTTCTTATATTTAGTTGATTTAGTTTTTTTTATTAAATTGGGGAAATTAAATAATTTTTGTGTTTATTGTTTGTTACTTATAATATCGTAACAAAATGATTAGAGGTTGTATGTTTTTGTCTTGCAAATCCAAGGGTAACATACCCGGCATTTTTTATTTTAGGTAAGTATTTCTTATATTTAAATTAGGTGCTTCTTATGAGACGTAAGATTAGGTAACCGAAAAAATAATGATATATCAATTATGAATAATAAAATAATGAAAATTTCATAGGAAATAGCAGTGAGAAAAGTAAGGCAATCTTAACTATCTTTTAGATGATTTCCACAATGTTTGCGTATTTCTGTGGATTATTAAAAAGAAATAAGGTTTATTCTTTTAAAGAATCAAAATTATTAATTACTGGGCAGACCAGGCAAATTTTAATATATACAGGTCCCTCTAATTGAATGAAAGAAAGTACAATTTTATGCTAAAGCTTCTTTTTGCTTTTTTGTATTTGTTTAAAAAGAAATTAGATTTTTGGTTTCTTAAACTTACATTATCAACTTTTTAAGCTCGACATACTGTAGACACATAATATTTAACGGATACTGTTACAATGGACACCTAGGTACCAGAGCTAACTAAACATTTTTAACCACTATATATTAGTGAAAAGTATATGCCTAAAAAGCAGTTATAAAAATTTTCACTTTTTAATGTACAGCCAGAATCTTAGGATTAGATTAAACTCATTTACACTATCTTGCCCTTCTTTCATCACAAAATTGGTGATAAGTACATGAAACTATCATACAATGTTTGAAATTTATTTTAAAAATCTTGTTTTTATTTATTTACAAAGATTTTTGGTAAAAATACAAAACTCACAAAAATATCGACCATTTAAATAGAAGGCTTCTTTCCATATTATATCAGATGATATAAAATCCAATATTACACAATAATTTTAAATATTCTAAGGTAGTATCGTTTAATAACCAACAATTTTGTGCAAAAAATAAAAAAAAAACAGTGAATGCTTGAATTTGACATTTGATGATGTCAACTTTATAGATAGTAACAAAGAATTATGGAAGTTCGGCTCAACCTATATCATTGCGCAAACTCGGGCAACCCCTATTCCCTGCCTGCACCTGAACAATTTTACATTTGGGCTTCCATACACCTTTAAACTTCCTTGATCGACGCCCGCTCGAGTAAGCGAGCGTCCAAACCTATTACCAAAAATGTAGCATTGTTATAATTGTCTTTGCTAATACTTATTTCACCTATCAAAAGACTTTGCTAAATCGTCTTAGGTTTTTTAATAAATATAATACACCACGACACGAAACGTTTGTCAAATTTTAGCTATTATTGACTAAATTAATGACATCCTACATGGATTAATCACAATATTTACAATACGCATGTATACAAGGTAAGCTTTCTAAAGTTACAATGACATATTGCAAAAACGGTTTTAAATATTTTCATGAAATATTGGTGACGTAGTACGGGGGAAGATATTTTAAGTTATTCCTATATATTTTTTTCTTTACCTTCTTTTGAAATAGAGATACCTTTGGAATTTCTAATAGAATTATGTGTTTCTTATTTTAAAATCAAAAAAAAAACTAAGCTGTGTGCAAAAAAATATGTCTCTACTAATTACGTAATTGTAATCAAAGTTAGTTTAATTAAATTTAAAAATAAATTAAAGACTTAAACTGGATTAAGACGCGTTTTTTGTTTTTTAGGGATATTTAAATAAACAATTGTACAGGGTCTTTGATTATATTTACGTGGCTTCTGGAGCCTTTATTTTTAAAGAGAGAAAAAAATGTTTTATATAAAAATTGTAGGATTTTTTTCATATATCTTTTGAAATTATCGGTAAAAAAATATCGCAATAAAAAAATGGAAAAATATAGGCAACTTCAACTTTTTTAAATGAAACACCCTGTATATTATGCGCGTCAACGAAAGATCTTTTTTTTCTGATTTCAAATATATATACATTGATGATATTTGATGAACCATTTTTGAGATATTTTAGGTTAAATTATTAATAAATTACAAAAAAAGTTTCATATTAGTATCAAGAAAGCCATGGAAACAATAAAATTGTTATGTTGCTGAATTTGGTGAGGGTTTTCTTTGGAATAATAATGTTAATTTTTGTGATTAAACATTCCTGCTAAAGTAAGGGAAGACTTGTCAATGAATAGAATTTTATTTAAAAACTTTGGATTCTGCTGCATAAATCTAGCTATTTTCAATGCATACTTAGGTCGGTGTTTTGTTCAGGAAGATTCTGAACGGACATAAATTTATAAGGATAAAATTTGTAGAATTTTAGGTTAAATAAATTTTAAAATCTTTTAGTTTAGATGCCGCATCTGAGTTGATATTTCAGGATATTCTAAAATTATTAAAAGTAGTTAGGTCTAGTCCAATAGAAAATAATAATTATCCCGAAAAAACGAGGATATCCAAAACTTTGTTTTTATTTCGTGCTGCAGTCCTTTTCTTTATTTTATAGCTTTGTCGTTTAATAAACTTTTTTATTATGAATTTAATAGTATCTATAGATGGTCCCCGTTGTTAAGAATATAATAAGTAATATTCCCTTTGCACTGTCGTCACATTATTATTGTTACCATAAAAAACACGCATAATAGAGATTTTTTATTCTTCCGAATAGCCCATCGACAAAAAAGCAATACAATACTTTTAATAGTTAAAATGATAAATTTTAACTTTTTACAATACCAATACGTCAAATTTATTAAAACAATTTTATTGTTTTCATAGCTTTCTTGATACTAATATATTTTTTTCAATTTATTTATATTTTAACCTAAAATATCTCAAAAATGGTTCATCCAAATATCATCAATGTATATATATTTAAAATCAGAAAAATCTTTCATTGTAGCGCATAATATAAAAGGGTGTTTCCCTTTAAAAAAGTTGAAGGCCTATATTTTTTCATTTTTTAAGCGATTATTTTTACTTTTGATAATATGGAAAAAACCCTACAATTTTTATATAAAACATTTTTTTCTGTCTTTAAAAATAAAGGCTCCAGAAGCCACGTAAATATAATCAAAGACCCTGTACACAGATTATTTTTAAAAAACCAATAACTTAGTTACTACATCAGCACATAAATCCTGACATATAGTTTCAAAAGGATGGAGCTCCACCATATTATGTGATCTAGGCCCGAAATTATTTAGATCAGGTATTTAAAAAGAGGTTAATATTCTTCTCGTCACCCTATTCTACTTCCTGATTCTACCAAAAAAATTAATTGGCCAAGTGATTTATTTGGCAAATTGTCATCCGACTAAAGGTCTACTTGTTTAGTTACCTAGCTATTTAGTCAATTGTTTTATTCGATCAGCTGTCTTTCGGCAAATTTTTAATATTAACTAATTGACTGATTGACTAATGATATTTTTAAATTCATCCAGTTGTTATTTTTCTTCTTTTGTATTCGGCAAATCAATTACTCGGTCAAATGTCTTCTGGTGAATTGAAATATACCCAATTTTAAGTTGAACCAAATAAATGTGGATTTTTAAATGCTGAAATATCGATTAACGACAATCAAGAGTGCTATCTGCGATCGTTTTGAAAAACATGATGATTATTTCTGCAACCAAGTTCTCGCTGTTGATAGAACTCGGCTACATTTTTGTGATCCAGACTTAAGCTTATAGCACTGGTTGTCTAGGACCTAAGAGCTTTAAAATGCTTGTACCTTCTTATTATTTGCCAAATTTAAAATAATGATCTATTAGTCTATTAATTTATCATTATTATAAGAAATAGAAGAATGCAATGCAATGACTTGTAATTACACACAAAATAACATAACATAAGAAAAATAAGTAGTAAAATTGACAATATAACAAACTACGTCCCAACTATATTGCAAATAGCTCTATTTTTCTTTGATAATGGAATAGCTTTTATTTTAAAAAGGTAACTATTATAATACAAATAATTTTTAGGCGGTACTTACAGATAGGGGGGATTGGGTCCTCTAATGGCTGCTGATTCGAACCACTATAGCCGCTAGCGAAGTTGGAAGCTAAATTAAACATATTATTCAACAATAATTTCTATTAAAAATACATATAATCAAATAATTAATCAGCTAAACGACCAAGTAAGAGGATTCGTTAAAAGATAGCGGACCGGTTACTCAACGATTCGTGAAAAATGGAAAACTATGGTAACATGGCAGGAGTTAAAGTTAGACAGTTAAAAAGGCCAAGTAGGCTTTAAAACGACAGGGAATAAGTATTCATTTTCCTTGTTTTATTGTATTGTTTTTTTTAAATTTTTAATTACCATTCCAGTCATAGCTTAATATTTAATAATTTTTTGGTTTTATTGTTGATTTTCTAAAGAAGTATTAGTTTTATGTAATTAATTGAATAAAGGACCAATAAAAATCACTTTTCCAAAAAAAAAATATTTGGATAAATTCATTATTAAGTGCACCCTAAACCAAATAAATTTAAAAAAGAAACACTTGGAAACAATCGCCCTGACAAAAGAAAACCTGTGTAGGTTTTGCCAGGAAGAAAAAAAACTTTACAATACTTATGGGTCTGGCAGATAAAAACCTGTGTAAGTTTTGTCACGAAAAAAAAAACTTCACAACACTTATGGGTCTGGCAGATGAAAACCTGTGTAGGTTTTTTCAGGAAGAAAAAAATTTACAACACTTATGGGTCTGGCAGATGAAAACCTGTGGCGGTTTTTTCAAAAAGAAAAAAAACTTCACAGCACTTATCGGTTTGGCAGATGAAAACCTGTGTAGGTTTTGTCAGAAAGAAAAAAAACTTCACAACACTTATAGGTCTGGCAGATAAAAACCTGTGGCGGTTTTTTCAGAAAAAAAAAACTTCACAACACTTATGGGTCTGGCAGATGAAAACCTGTGTAGGTTTTGTCAGAAAACGTCACAACACTTATGGGTCTGGCAGATGAAAACCTGTGGCGGTTTTTTCAGAAAGAAAAAAAACTTCACAGCACTTATCGGTTTGGCAGATGAAAACCTGTGTAGGTTTTGTCAGAAAGAAAAAAACTCACAACATTTGGGTCTGGAGATAAAAACCTGTGGCGGTTTTTTCAAAAAGAAAAAAAAAACTTTACAACACTTATGGGTCTGGCAGATGAAAACCTGTGTAGGTTTTGTCAGGAAAAAAAAAACGTCACAACACTTATGGGTCTGGCAGATGAAAACCTGTGTAGGTTTTGTTGGAAAGAAAAACTTCACAACAATTATGGGTCTGGCAGATGAAAACCTGTGTAGGTTTTGTCAGAAAGAAAAAAAACTTCAAAACACTTATGGGGCAAATGCAAGGCCCTATGTGGTATACGGTTTGCAAGGTTCGGTGAGGAAAACCCAAAGCAGCAATATTTACAAAGAAGCCAGTTTTGAGTATGAAGAGTCTGATTAGAAAAACCGGCTTGGACAGCAGGCTCTAAATATATGGAGGATCTACAGTAAACCTGTGAAAGTTGCAGTGATAGATATAGAATCCAACTCCTAATCTAATCTTAGAATAAGGTCGTTTACCAGGTCGATGTTGGTTTGTGTTTTTAAAGTTTTAGGACGTCTCGTGTGCGGCAAATTTTCGACCGTTGAACAGCTCTTCTTAAACTTCTTTCAAAAATTAAAAACACGAATATTTAATAAAACAGATTTCCCCTATTTTGTTTAAAGTTAGTAGAATACTACTTGGTTTGACACTCCTACTCACAAGAAATCTAAAATGATTGTCATGTTGCCAGAGTTTTACATTTTCTATAAATTACCCGTCCATTAAATTTTAACGAATCTATCATTACTCCGTTGTAAAAGTATTTTTATTATTATCTAGTTTTAATGACTTAAGTTGTTAGTTATTGGTTTCGATTGATAAAATTTAAGTAAGTATATAAGAGGTCATGCTGATGTTCAAATTGTGCGTTTATGGGTCATTCTTGTTACTTTTAGATTATTCAGTTTTTAAAAGACACTTACAAAATCATGCGTTTTGCGATTAATCCCAAGCAGGTTTGACATAGACTAAAATGTAGTTCCTAAGGTAGCTTAAACTAAACTAACCTAATTAAATAAATATGGACACATATCAAGACGCATTTGCTTTAATATTTATAGTACGGGATTCATATTAGATGCGACCTTCACCCATCTGCCAACCGGTAAAAACTATTCTTTATGAAATATAATATGTAAACAAATGTATTGCGAATGGGTTGCCCTAAAAAAATATGATAAAATGATGAAACTTGGTATTTTGTACGAAAATTTTATTGAAACAAATATCTTAGCAGAGCGCTTTCGGTAAAAACTATCATAGCAATTAGAGCGTACATAATATGTAAACAGGACATCGACACACTATAACATCGTTAAGTTAAAAATTATAAGTAAAACTGTGAATAAAAACTTTCAACATTCTCCCTTCAAAAGAGTGAATATTAAAACATGTTTTAAAACATTTTCCCCACTAAGATACCATTTTTACGCATCCCTGGTATGGTGGACAAAGATGCGACAAAGAACTGCTGTTACAGAAGTGGCCAAGGTACAGAGACTTGCTTGCTTAGCTATAACAGGGGCAATCAAAACAAACCCAACAGCAGTCATGGAGTGTCTCTTGGACCTTTCACCACTTAACCTCATAGTGATGGGAGGCAGAATGATTACTTGGCTGCAAAAAACAATGTGTCTACCTCTAGTTTTGGATATAACAACATAAAAGTCAAGTTAAGGACCTTGACGTGAGAACAGACCAGATGATTCCCCAGTACCCATTAACAAAAACCTCGATGTAAAAATTCTAGATCAAAGTGACTGGCAGCAACCCGATCTTTCCGGACAGTTGGAGACATCATCGGTTATACACATGGTTCCAAAACCAAGCAGGAATGGAGCGGGTGTAAGGTGACATGGGAATGCCAAAAACTGAAAGTCTTGGGAGAACGCAACAGGGTAATTCTGTTGGTACCGGATATTCGGGAGTGGAAGAAGGCGAAAAAGAGGATCATCTAGCGAGACAGGGACCATCCACACCACACTTTGACCAGAACCTGCCCTTTGAATGATCAAAACCACAGCACGAGGGCAAACCAGGGAATGGATCCGAAACAAACACAAGAAATACTGGAAAGCCTCAATAAAATAAGACATGGAAAAGGCTTTATAAGGGGCTCATCCAAAAGAAAGAAGGAAGAACTACTCAGACAGAGTAGACAAAGACTTTGCATAACAGTAGGCCTCGCTAATAGGCACGATAACCTAAGAAGACACCTACACAAGATAGGCTCATACAATGGGGACTCAAGTTGCAGAATTTGTGACAAGGGGAAATAAACAACCTACCATATCCTGTGCGAATGTGAAGCGTTGAATTGCAAAAAAGACAGACATTATTTGGGCAAACCGAAACTGAGTCCACAGGAATATATCAACCAACCAGTCTCGGGATTATACAAACTTGTAGAAGGAACAAGACTAATGGGAGGATTGGCATAAAAATAATGGGAGATAAGGTACAAAAGCCCAAGAGCTGCGCTGCCTTCGGTAGTAAATCTGGACGACTTCTAGAGAAGAAGAAAACAAAAACATATTTAATTTTTGAAGGGAAAATGTGAGTTTTTATTTACAGTTTTAGTTTTAATTTTTAACTTTATAATGTTAAAGTGTGTCAATGTCCTATTTACATATTATGTATGTGTGTGCTCCAATTGCTGTAACTCCTGCTTAACACATAGCACTGATGATGGTTTTTACCGAAAACGCTCTGCTAGGATATTTGAATAAAAGTTTTGCACGAAATACAAAGTTTATTTATTTCCTACATTCTTACGTGCACACGGCCATAATCAATTTTTATCAAAAAAATAATTTAGATAATTTAGAAAAAAATTGTAAAATTTTAGATATTTTCTGTATAATGTATATTCTTATTTTTTAATCTACAATGCGGTACTGATCTACCACCAATTTTTTTTCTGCATTTTTATCAATAATTTTTTTAATATAATTTCTTAAATTTTTAATTAGTATATTAGTGCTGTCATGTAGAATAAAAAAATAAGAATTGACATTATACAGTGGGTATAATATTTTCTAACTTTTTTTTAATGCATAGTCTTGACCACAATTTTTTAGGCAACCCATTTGCGATACATTTTGTTTACATATTATATTTGGCAGATGGTCGAAGGTCGTCCCTAATTCGGAGACTAGTCGTCCACTGGAACCGGAAAACTGCAAACTGTGAAAAAGGCGAATTTAGGCGAATGCCTTTTACCCGAAAACATGCGAACGACCATCGTCCATTATTACAAAACTTTTGCGAAGTTTAATTCGCGAGCGTGTTCGGGATCGTTCGTGCGTTGTCGTCCGAAAAACAGCGTTTCGGTCCCAGTGAACGACTAATCAGTACTAAAATGTGTCCTTTTGGCGTGGCCTTCTTAAGCAAGGTTCTACGTAGGTAACCTTTAGATAAAATGCAACATACCGTGTGAGGATCCACCAAATATGCGATCTCCTGAATCACTTTCATAACTCTCTAAAACAATTAATTGTTAGTAATTATACAATTTGTGACCTGATAAGCATAAAAAACATGATTTAAGGTTAAGAATTTCAAACCTTTTTTATATTTGCAGAACTGTAAAATACCCTGTATAACTAGCGTTAGAACCAATTAAGAAGTTTTTAAAATTTTTAAAAATAATAACACAGTAATGTCAAAAAAAAAAAAATTGTTTATGTGGGTTATTAATAAAATATCGCTAAACCTATTATATTGTTTACTTATTTTTTCTCTTTCTTTTTAGAATACACAAACCTGGTGTTCTATTCATAGGTCATTTCATCGACCACCGGCGCTATAGTTCCACTATTACGATATAAGGGCAAAGGAGATAGATAAAGAAGTGGGGTTGGACAGATAGAGCCATCTGACGGTGAAAGGTTCAATGTTAAAATATAAAAAGATGGATTTAAGCCCGAGTAATATACGACCTGTAGTGAGCGGTATCACAAACGAATTTATGTTGCCAAACGTATCGACAAGATCCTTTGTCAGGTAAAATTAGACTGGCAATATTTAAAAATTAAATGTAAATTAGGATCTAAAATTTAATTTTAAAAGGAAGAAGTAATAAAAACTTAGTAATAAATACACCCAGGCTGAACAGAGTGCTAATTTTGTTTTAATGAGGTAAAATATTTAGGAGTTATTTTTGACCAAACAATGCCTAAGCAAATCCATTCAAAGGGATAAAATTATCCTTGGTAGATGCCCAAGACTCTGCAGGGAAAACTGAAGAAGATAAATCTGTGGTTATACAAAATGGTTGTTGGACCAATGTTAACATATTATGGGTTAATTGCCTGCGGCGCAAAGACTTTACAAAAGGCAGCAATCAGGCAATTACAGATAATACAAAGACTTGCCCGTCTTTGTATGACGAGGCCCTTTAGCCTTAGAGGATGAATTAAAAGCGGAACAACACTGTCTTAAATACGGCCAAAGTCCTATCTTAAGACAAGAAAGGGCTATACACTGAAAGTTCAAGAAGAACCAAGAGATCAAATCACTGTGTGAAATGCTAAAATGATACCAAGCTGGACAAATGATTTCAAAAAATTATACCAGATGGAAAGGAGTGGGAAAAAAGGGGACAAAAACCCAGGAAAAAAAATAAAAAATTTTGGGGGGTTTCTCCCCTTTTTTAAAAAAAAACCCAAAAAAAAAAAAAAAATCCCCCCAATTTTTTAAAAAGGAAAAAAAAAGGTTTTCCCCGGGGAAAAAGGTTTTTTTGGGAAAAAATATTTTTACCTGGATATCAGGTCATGCCGACCACCTAGAGAATGAAGGAGCCGAAAAACCGGCGAATAAGGGTTCTGCAGGGCAATGGTAGGTTCCGAGACTTACTGTGGGATTCCGTCGTGCCAAGTTAGATCACCTATTAGATTATAGACCATGAAAGAGTCTCAGGATTGGTAAATATGAACCCACAACAGCAGCAGGCGAAAAAATTTATGAAGGAATACTCGCCTTAATTTGCACGAGACCTTCTGAGTCACAACTGGAAGGCAGTAAAATCATAGTAGGTCAATTAACAGGTCACTATAAACTTCAAAAACCCCCGGAAAACAACAAGTGGCAGAAGAAAACCTGTGTTAGTTCTGCCAGGAAGAAGAAGAACCTGCAGAACACTTATTGTGCCACTGCCAGGTCCTATTTCGTCTCCTGTTTGCAAAATTTACTAAGGAGTCAGTTTTGAGTCTAAGGAGTCTGATTAAAGAGACCTGCTTGGACAGCGAGCTCTACGTATATGGAAGATCTACAATAAACCTGTGCAGATTGCAGGTGTAAAATCCAACTCCTAAACTAATCTAAATAAAGGTTAAAAAATATATTACCCTGCGAATTTACTGTTTTTTAAAGTATATTTAAGGGAATGTAATCGTAATTGTATTAAAATTAGTAAATTTTATTAGTAATATCCTTTTTTTTTTTTTTTTAAGAAAAGCACTGATTAAAACATTGCTAAGAAGTTAATAACCAATACCAGAAAAAAAATTGTCCTGTTAAATTTAAAAAAAAACATGGTCTAAATTTGAAAAATATTTTTTACAGCTCAATTTACCTTGTAATGAGCGCCTACGAATTTAATATTTAAATATCACAATGCAAACTGCATTTAAAATGAACAAAATATTATATCTAAAATTTCTTATTGATAAAGCGACCAATATTTAATAGGCCGGCATATTAGGTTTTGAGAAATTTTTAAAAAAATTTTTTCCCTTTTAACAAATTAAGGGTTTTCAGTTTTTCTGAAAAATTCATTTGGTCATCGCGCTGTTGCCGGTGTTAAACCAGCGTTGTCAAATATCCATATCGAAAAAGCAATTATACTAACTGGTTTATATTTTTGTTAAACCAAACAGTTTCAATGTAAATACAAGCGTTTATATTTTTATACGCATTTTCTTTCTTTTTTCGATAATACCACTTTCTCTCAAGTGGTTGTTCGTAAGAAAACGTCTAATATGTATAATTTTTTTTCTACTTTTTTAGAATGATTCTTTGTTGCTTAACAACGCCACAAATTTTTAACAACTAACATTAAAATGCATTAAAGAGTTACTCTAAAAGCAGAGTTAATGGGTAGACGACTATGCGACATTTTTAAAATAATTTTAAATTAAATTAAAAAATATACCAAAAATCACAAAAACCAGTTAATAATTTCTTATAAGATGTTAGTATAGTGACTTTTCCAGCGGTTAATTCAGGAGGGTGGCCTATTTTTCTGCATTTTTCAGGATAGAAACATAAAACTTGGAGATATAATATAATGTCAAATTTCACATTTTTGACATATCACTTGACTTTCGGTGACATCCGGTTTCACCGGAACGACCTTAACTTTGGCTTTTTAAATAAGAAACCCTATATTTTTTTACGTTTTTGGATTCCCAGAAATATTCTGCGTCCAACGTTATTCCATATGTTAAATTTTCACAGCTTTAAAAACATTGTTTTTCTTTTTTTTTTGATCTGGTGGTCATGATGGGCGAAAAATTATGATTTTATTGTCATTTACCTAAACAAAAATTAAAAAAAAAACTTGTAAATGCTTTACACTTAATCTGATCGCGTTTTGAAATTTCAAAATGAAAATAATCCCTTTTTTAAAACCCGAAGTTACCAAAACCCACATTTAATTTCATTTTCCTATCTTGAAAAATGCAAAAAAGTGGTGAGCGTGAATGTGTTAGAGTGATTACTAACGCCCTCTTTTCTTCTGGTACGTGGGAGCGTAGCTGCGTGGTATTTAAGATTATATATAATCTACGGAATAACATGAGGCACTAACAAAAATTGGTTATACCTACCTCCTCGTACATCATTCCCCGACAACCCAAACATGCATTTTGGGTAATATTTGAAAATTTGATAGATGTTAAATCGAGCAGAAACGCCAAAACATGCAAGTTCTTGATTATTATTTGAGATTAAAAAAGGCATGTAAAGGAACAAGAACTTGGAACAAAAGGTAGACGGCCTTTTTTGTTAAATTTGGTAAAGAAACCCGACTTCTGATTTAGACTTCGATTTTTTAAAAACACTCCCAAGCTGAATACTAAATTGTAACACTGCTGGTTTTTAATTCGTGAATTCAGAACAACATATAAGTAAAATGCAACATACCCTGTGATGTTCCACCAACAAGAAGGGGCCTTTATAATAAGAATTCTTTAGGTGCAGAGTCCAAACTTACTAAAACAATTAATTTATATTTAGTATGAGAGTTGGGGAGATAAGGAGCACCTTTCTATGTTGGTTTGGCTCAAAAGTGGCCCCAGAAACACTAAATAGGAGGCGCTGGTGTAGGAAGCCCAAAACTTGACCCCAAAA
>JAHBCN010006686.1:0-47582 GCA_019359885.1 Listronotus oregonensis
ATATATATTACACCTTAAATAAATAACTCATTTTAGTAAAGTTTTGCCTATGCAGAATGTAAAATTCACTTGCGATGGATATTTTTCTGATAAAATGTATAGTTTTACCTCTAAATTCATCAAAGCGCCTTGAAAATAATTAAAAATTGGATTGAAAAAAATTATATCAAAAATGTATTGTTTATGTTTTTTTTTTTAACCCTTAAAATGTTACTAGATGTTAAATTTCCCAACTTTAATCCCGAAAAAAATATTAAAACACAAACTAGCTACACATGAAAGGAATAATACGCAATTTAATTGCTTTATGCAACAATGGCGGCCCTAACATCCTGAGAAAAATTAAATGGCTACGTGCAAACTGGTCAGAATGGAAATGGTTGCAAAATATTCTATTAAACGGCCTTTAAAAAGCTATTTTTTATGGGTTTGCTTTATAACAGTTTTATAAAAGAATTAGTGCGACCCTCTAGAACTTCGAATAATGTACAGAGGGCGCTAAGCCCGTTGTTATATCTCTTTTGGCTTTATAAGGGTGCTACAACACACTATTGCGTTATTAAACAGACAGTGGCTATTTGCACGTTTGATGTACCTTTATTTATTTCAAGATTCATTCCATGCAGTACCTCCTTATCTAATAATTTTAATTATTTCTGTAGATATAACGTTTTTGTCATTTCGGCTTAGTTGTCTTAAAAAATTCATTATACATTTTTCTTATCTAAATAGCCTGTACGAACTGCAATCTCATCGCCGATATGGCTAACGTGTAACTCCCAAAAGACCGGCAACGAATACTTTGGGTGGAGTGCCCGTAAAATGTTTGGTAGCCTGTTATTTAATATAGCTATTAAATGCTTTAAGAACATATAGCTAACCTCAAACATCGTGACCCATTTTCGTATCTCTTTAATAAAACATATTTTTTTTTTACTTTCAGTAGGTGTTCCGACTTCTTCTAATGGCACGTCATCGTTTAAGATTTCATTTTCTAATTCCAATAGCCACTTTTCCCGTTTCTCGTCATCGTCAATTTCAATAAGTTTAGCTTAGTTTAGAAAACACACGACAAAATAGCCGATGAATGACTTGCCGCTGGGTATGCCTGCTTTATAGCAATTTTATTTCGTTGCTGATTACTTAAAAAAAAACCTTTTAAATAACTTCAATATCCCAGTAATAAAGCATATTTTCTTAGAAACTTATGAGTATAAAACACACATCTATAAAGCATTTAAAAAGAATCTTTATAATGTCGTTAATTATAAAGCATTGGGATAACCATACGCAAATTACTTCATAAGGGTTTTATAAAAAGGTTTAAATTAATGGCATAATTGAGGTTTTATTGGTTTTATTTGTGCTTTATATAGTACCTTATAAAGCAATTATGCAGATAAAAGGCTGAAAACTTTCTAACCGCTGTGATTGTCACTTTTATAGAGGCTTATTAAAGCAAATATATAAAAGATATATTAATTAGCTTTAAGAAAGTTCTTACAACTATATTAAAAAGCCATATTGCTTAAAAAACTATTTAGTGTAAACTAACACTTTTATAAATATATCAAAGGTCTTTGGACGCCTTTATAAAACTTTTATAAAAAAGAAAATTATATAAAGAACCATCTTGTGTTACTTGGGATACGAGTATATTATTTTCTCGTATTCAATTAGCAACTTTTCTTGCCATATGAATAGGGCAGTTGTCTTGTTGATAAATAAAGTTTCGCTAAGGAAATATATTAATAACTGAGGTTAGCATAAGATTTTGTAATATTTCAATATAAACTTTTCTTGTAAATCTTCCATTAATGCGGTGGCAAAGCCCAAAGCCTTTTGCAGTCATATATCCCTACAAATCAACTAAAAATCTACCACTTGCTTTAACTGTTTGGGTACACTTCTTTTCAAATCTTGCGTTTCGAGGTCTGTACATTCTAACTTGCCCATTATAACAAGATTGAAAAGTCTTTTCATTCGTAAAAACGACATTTCTCTGAAACTCCAACTCTTTCTGTGAATACTGCAAAGCAAAACCCACTCCCTGCTTTTTGTTAACAGCCGCTAAAAATGACAGCATCACGATTTCTTAAATTGGATCTTTCCTTGACGCGGCTTCTTGCTACCCCAACAAATCCAGGAAATTCTGTTTGTCTATGTGCTTCCACGGCTGTTTGGAATGGATGGTTTTCCAAATAAGTGACCAGTCTAATATCTTGTCCCCCGTTTGATACTCTTTTTGCCACTTTCCCACAATCTATTTAAGGAGTCGCTATTTTGCACTTTCGCTTTAAATCTTCAAAAAACATAATCAGTCTTACTCTTTGTAGTTGTTTAGTCTATTCATTTTATTAAAAACGATTCTGTTCTAAATATTTGTTATATTAATCTTGAAATAATATGTTATCCGTTGACATTTATTTTCTTGTAATTTTGACATTTTTAAAGTAAAGTTAAGGTGATATAGGTTAGGCAAGCTAAAGTTGAAATACGTAAGGAAAACTCCTATGTCGGAATTTTTTGCCCGGAACTGTACATAAACATTATAGTCCAGAAAACGAAGCTGAAAAAAGTGCAAAACCTGGCAATTTTTTCAAAATGCATAGATTTTCATGAAAATTTGGGATTAAGCTTAACTTACCCTCCTTTTCAAAATATCCATTATGTTAAAGGTCGCTTTTTATTTTTTAGGGGTGAAAACTACCCCTTATTGCAAAAACCTTCAAAACTTTTATATTAAAGCTTAAGTCACCTAAAATTATAAATTGAAAAAAGTATTTAATTCTTCACAACATTATTTTATATATTTTAACCCTTGAAAATCAACCCTTATTATAATTTAATAAAAAAAATTGTTTACCCTAGAAAAATTACCATATTGTTACAGAGTTGTAATTTAAAAATGAGACTGCTTAAAAGTATTACTAATTTAATTTTGTAATTTTTTAATTTTCAAAAATCTACCCCTTACAATATTGCAATGTAAAAAAATTGTGTTTGATGAATAACACCTAACCTTTAGCAAACCACAACTTGGTTTGTTTTGGTCCCACAGCAATTACAAACAAAGATTTTATTTGTTTTTTTTTAAAGCTGAAATTTTGTTATTTACAGTTTTTTTTTTGATAAAATTCATACTTATCAAGTTATTTGCAAAAAACCGATTAAAAATGTGGATTTTATCGACGAAAAACTCCTACTTTCAACCGCAAATAACTCGAAAAGTATGCATTTTACAAAATAAATGCATAGAACATTTTTTGCTCAGAAATCATTTTTTTATCCTGTGGTCAAAATATAAAAAAAATCCACCCCCGAATGGTTTGGCAACCACCCACAAGGTAAAGGCGCCCTTCGGCATGATATAAATTTTGATCCTTGGACTATTCACTACCTACTGTCAAAATTTGAAGTCATTCTCACAATTTGAAGACATTCTATGCATTGAAAAATGAGAGGAAAAATGGTTCGTTGTCTGGACTATTAACAAAAGTGAAAAGGATTTACTAACCAGTAACAGCACTGGCAGTCAAACCTAAAATCCAACGTAAAGCCGTGTCCACACGGAACGCAACATTTAGGAACATCGTGTTTATGTTGCTTGTTTGTGGAACTTGTTCCTGATTCTTTTCTAAAGTTTTTTAAGGTTTCTCATTGTTTACGGTTGCAGACACAAAAGTTGCTTCAAGTTGCTTGTTTCCATAAATCAAAGACAATTTAGAAACATTGGCGCAGTGTGGACAAGTTGTAACTTGATTCGGAAACTAATAAGTCGTTTGTGTTGCCAGGAGCGTACTTCTATTGTATTTTTAGTTTTTTATAGTTCATATTAACAAAAAAGGTTTTCTATTTTCACTGTCAATCTTACATTCTGATATTAAGTCATCTTTCTTTAATGAATTTATGAGGCGTACAACACCCTGTGTATTTTTTTCCAAAAGAGTAGATCTAGTCCAACATTAACGGACTCTTTTTTTCTTATTTTTCAAAATAATGAAAATTGCAACCACTGCTGCCTGTTATTCGTCTTTGCACCATATTGTTTACTAATATTGAAAGCAAACACTTCATTGATGTAGACGGAACGTTTCTTCTTGCAGCAACACAATGACACTTTGACTAAGATAATTTTTTTTGGTGTGGACAGAATGTTTACGATAATTTTGTTGTTGCTTCTGTTTCCTAAACGGGTTACAGAAACCAGCAACAAAATGTTCCTCTGTGTTTCTTTGGTGTAGACATTTTTAGACACGACAGCATTAATTTTAGAAATTAAACAGTTTACAAACAGTAGCGGCAACAAACGTAACAGGGACGAAAAATCAAGTTTATAAATTTCAGTAAAGCATTTGTGACTTTACATATATTTTTTCAAGTAAATGTGCCTTGTTAATTATAACTAGCTGCATAGTTTCGTATAATATTCCTCTAACGATTTCTAGAAATACTTCTGACATATTATCCAATTAAAAACAAACACTTTTGAAATTCTTATCAGCTCGGCCAAAGCCTAACGGCCTTTGCAGGAATGACAGTCGACCATGGGGTGACAGCCAGGTGTGCGACGGACACGCCCTCTGGTGTCCATGGAAACGCACGAGCGGGGGTGTGCCCGATGTCACCTCGCAAACGACACGGTCCTTTATTATATCCACCACTTCTTGTGTCAAGTTCATTAATTTTGACGGGCACGCGTCATAACATGTGTGTGTGTATTTGTGTCGATTGGGTTCTAAAACACCCTAATGAGGAGGTGTTTGGGCGCATATTTTTGTTTAGGGACAGATACAAGCAGTAAAATCGATTTCAGAAATTTTAATTAATATTTGTTTCACAAAATAAAACATTAGGGTGATTTTTTTGCGACTATTTATTTTTTCGGTCTCATCGTAAAATTTTGTTGAAAAACCCCAAAAAAAATTTCCTGAAGGTTTCAGCCCTTAATATTAATATTAGGTACTCGCCCAAAACGTATGAAGATTTTCCATTTAAAAAACACGTAAACTTTAATCCTTTTTTTAAATTTCTATAACTCAGCAGCATTTTATGTTATCATCTCGCCCAAAGACGGGATTTTTTTTTAAATTGAATGCTCTACAAAAGTGTCCATTGCGGCAAAGTCGCAACTACACCGGCGAGGTAGTACGAGTCACTAAACCTAATTTTTTCATAAAATTCTTGTTTTTTTGTTATTTTCTCATAAATGATAAGAGCTTCACAAAAAAGATGAATAACAAAGTTGTTGGAAATTTAATTTCATACAAAAAAGGTCCCAATAATCGAATCGGTAAGACCAACAGTTCTCGAGATATTTGGTCTTTAATTAATTTTACTATGAAATTTTCACAAATTACCATCATTAACTCACATCAAATTACATTGTCAAAATTCAATGTCTTGGCAGGAGAATCCAAATTTGCCAGATAGAACGCCCAAGGCGTCTTTCGCCGCACTGGGCCGGCCCTGGGTTGGTCCTGGGCGTGATTTAGATTTTATTTCTAATGTCCAAAAAGTACTCAAGAGCTACACAAATATCCATCAAATTAGTAGGTTGCTCGAGAAGTTGTTCCAGAGACGCTTTCAAAAATATCATCATTTTGACCTCTAAATGACCTTGAAATCTCGTTTTCCTGACGTAATGGGGAAAAACTGACCCCGGATTCAGATTCAGGGCGCCGAAATATCCAGGAATACCATGGCCGGTCAAATAGTCAGGACATTTTTTGTTGTAAACCTGTGTAATCAATGAATTTGCTTTAACTAAAGAGAAAAAAGTTTATTATTTAATACATCAATTTAATTTATAATAATTATTATTATAATAATTAGTATAGTTATATAAGGATGTTTTTTTTGTTAAAAATATTTTTTAATGCTTATTAAAATATTTTTATTACTATTATAAATCCTTTTTATTTTATTTTTGTTATGTATTTTATAAAATTATTAGAGATTTCCATTACTATTCTTGTTATCTTTAAGCTCCGTGTATTAAAGGACAGAAAATTAAGGGCGGCCTCTAATAATATGAAGATTTATAATTTATTGTATATTTAGGTAGTAATCTTAAAATTACATTAAGAAATTAAAAATATATTAATAAATTTATAACTATATTATCTATACATAATTACATTTTTAATCTAAATATCTAAATCTAATTATGTTTCACTATCAGAGTCATCATTGAGATTAATTACACTAGGATTTATGTTGTTTTGTATAGAAATGTAAGAGTCCTCAATTTTTATAATGTGCTGTACTGAATTTTTCCAGCTCTCAACTGGTATGTTAGTAATTACATTTTTTATCAAATTTATAATACTGGGACTTAAAGTAGGTGTAACCTTTTCAGCTCTGATCTTTGATTTTACTTGGTTCCACAGATGCTCTATGGGGTTAAACATACAGTGATACGGGGGAAGACGTAAAACAGTATGTCCATCCTGTTCAGCGAAATTATCACATACATATTGTTTTTTAATTGCATATGAATTTAGGACTTCCAAAAGTTGCGCTTTTTTGTAACTGAATTCAAAATCAATATCATTTTCCAACAAATATTCCTGGATTTCAGTTTTTGAACTGATAATCCAAGCTAGATTCCTTAGTATTCTTTGCAGACATCAGCAAGCAGTTTGGGACAAATCTGGCTTCTGAACCAGCGTGTATTATGGTAATGCGTTTTTCTTTATTTGAAGGTGCTTTCGTGACAGTTTTGATTGGAATCAACCCATACTGGATGGATACTGTATCGTGTGTATCGAACCAAGTTTCATTAGGGAAAATTATGGATCTGTTTTCGAACCTATATCTTTTAACTTCTTGAAGGTAATTAAACCTCCAAGTGTGTAATCTGTGCGATTCCATTACTACTTGTCTTTTGTCTATTTTGCGGTATTTAAATTCCATTTTACAAACAACTCTATGGAGAGTGGCACGGCTAATATTTATATTGGTTTAGTCTCCGCCTGGCTTCTTTTTCAGTTTATCCAAGGTAGGAACAACTTCGCTCTCATAAAGGCGATATATTTTTCTTCTTATTAGGTCCTGATCACTATCAATCTATGCGATGAGATTGAAAATCACTACGTTTTTTTCTTTTGTTCAATTCTTCACTAATAATAATATCCCTTATCGATGATACTGGAGGTTTTGTAAGTAGGCAGGTTTCTTTTAAAGCTTCTTGTTTAATTAGACCTCTACTGATTAAAGTTTTATACACATTTTTCACAACCTGTTTTGCATCTAATGACAAATGATTTCGACGCGACATAGTTATATTCTCGTAAACCAACTTTTTCGAAACGCACAGTAAAAACGGTATATAATATTTTTATATGTTTTTTTGAAATTCAGTTTTCATCGACATAGAATTATAAAAATTAAATGCATGGAGAGGATTTTATAATTTCATCATTCAACAATATGTATAATTGAGTACACATTTAAATGTTAAGATATTAGTTTTAATTATATTAAAAGAAAACAAGTTAAAGTTACAGGTAATGGAAGAATAGAATAACATTATAAATATGTGAGTTTTTATAAATTGCTTCCCTTGTTTCAAATTTTAACGCACGCCAATGATAATTTAAATGATTTTTTTATCACAAGCCCGACGCCAAGAGCGATATTAAATTCCCCGTTATCCCGTTACGTATAAAATTATTATTACGTTTGACCTGTTATTGATCTCTGACCAGTCAATTTAAGAATGGAGTTTTTAGATTCCGGTGAGCTAGTTTATTGTCTAATAATAAACAATCATTTAAAATAAATTTAACAGAGGCACGCCTTCCATGGATTATAATGGGCAATAAAACTCTTGGAGTGTTATTTAGAAGATCTTAGAAAGTTACTTGCGAAATACATCATTAATTGAACATTGATACCATTCAGGGTGCTGCGAATTTACGGGTAAACACGAAGCAATTTATTATCAATAGCGGGGGCGTTAGTGTAAATATGGATAAAAGCTCTTAAAAAATCAAATGGTTTTTTAAAACTTCCGAATTTAAGCAAATTTGTAACCAGTTTTCGAAAGTATGTTAGTTTAGGTTGCTGCCTTTTAGAAAAATTGTCGAAATGCGAAGCTATATTAACATTTCTATTGCTTTAAAAATAACGTTGCAAAATACCTAGTTTTTCTTTAAATAATTAACCATTTTACAAAGTTAAAAAAAATTTAATTACGTACCCGAGCTAACTTGATAATGACGCTAGATGACATTCGCCGGAATCAAGGCCAACTGAGAAAATATTTGTTTTTTGAAGTGGATGGGGTTATAAACTCCTAAACTATAACATGATATACATTGTTGAAACAAGAATAAAAAACACTATTTTGCTGCGAAAAATCCAATATGGCGTCATATGAAAAAGTAAAGTTGAAGATGATTCATCAACTTTACTTTTTCATATGGGCGCCATTACATTTTGTTGTTACACGCTATTAACGTTATAGCTATGTTCGCGAACCCATTTCTGTAAAATATCTGTTCAGCTTATCTATTTTGCCAATTACTAATATTTTATTGTTTACAAAAAAAATGATGTTCGCCGGAATCAAGGCCAACTGAGAAAATATGTGTTTTTTGAAATAAATGAGGTTATAAACTCTTAAATTATAATATGTTATACATTGTTGAAATCAGAATAAAAAGCACAATTTGGCTGCGTAAAAATCCAATATGGCGTCCATATGAAAAAATAAAGTTGATGATGTTTTCTAAAAACCCGAAACGTAGAAAATGAAAATTGACTACTCGGTCATATTCTACAAAAAAAGTTGCTATGAAGAAGTTTCTACGGATTTGAAAAATTTTCACTTATAAAAAAAATATGGCCGATTTTCGAAAATGATGATTCAGGTTTTTTCAAAATTTCTCAAAAACCTGAATAGATAAAACCATGTAGTAAACGGGAACATAACATAATTGTCCAAAATTTTCCTCATTTAACCGATTTTCTATTAATCGTGGTTTCCAAGATCCCCATACATTCCCCACCAATTTGGGACACACTGTATATAATTTGATATTGTGTATAAAACTAAATTAATATAATGGGTTCTACCCACTTGCACAAATGTCAAATAGAAAAAATTGACATGCGAGAATCCAAACTTTCGTGCATGATTTTTAAGCAACATTTTATTGATATCGTATGCGATACTGCAATGTATATTCGAGATTGGACCCCTGAGACAGAAAATGTCATGGTTAGTCCTGATTAGTTTTAATTATTTTTCCTTTAAGTAGGGTTGTGTTTGTTTTTTTTTCTTGTAGAAAATGTAACCTTACATAACTTTATATAAAGGGTCAATTGAAATGTAATTGTTTGTTTGCGTCAATATTTATAAATAATATTATAAAATACTAGCATTTCGCCTGCGGCTTCGCCCGCCTGGACTACGCGATTTTGGCTGTTTTTTCCCCGTTCTCGCGGAAGAATTTCCCTAACGTTTTTTAAAATATTCTATTGCCTATGTTTATTAGGGATAATGTAGAAATATAATGGTAAATTAATTTTTCAAATCGGTCCAGTAGTTTCAGAGCCCATCAATGCAAACAAACAATCAAATATTTCCTTTTTATAATATTAGTATGGATGCACGACTAAGATTCGTAACATATTTTAATAAACTAGTTATACCTAAAGTCCACGCCACGTTGTTATAATTCGCAAGAATAAATCACCAGCCAGCGATCGTACTTAAAATAGCCGCCAATATGTATTGAAATCATTGTTATCGGAAAGACAATAAAAGTGGCAACACACATTCCTTAGTTTACAACTTGAAAAGACTTGAAAATAAGCGTATCGACAGGGTTTTCGTGCTGTTCGATGATTTTATTTAGTTATTATTGATTATGGACAGATTTTGTAAGTTTAAATTTAATTGCTATACAGGGTATTTTCTAAATATTATAAATTTCTAATAATTGTAGTATATAGATATTGTTTTTTGCCAATTTATAATAGTTTATCTTATTTAGTATATATAATTGTATATAAGGATTTAGTGTTGTTAAGTGCTTTTAATTCTGTAAACTATGAATATTAACCAACCTTTAACTAGTTATCCGCCTCTAAAAACTCAGTTAGCGTTAAAAGAACGAATAATGGTTAAAATGTATACCATGGGATTCGGGAACGAAATCCAGAACTAACCACTTTGGATGCTGCAGATATGTGCAACTTTAACAAAAGTTAATTTGCGTACGGTATTCAGAGTTTTAAAAGGCAAAAAAATCAATATTAGTAATTATGGGATACTGGAAGATGCGATTTTTTCGCTATTTTTTTGCACACTTTTTACTTTTCAGTTGTTAAACATGAATCAAAGCTGTTTTTGGCCCTCTTATAGTCTTTAGAAAAATAATAATTGAATTGTTAATTCCATTTTACGACATATTCCTTTAAATTCTGTCATTTTTGCAAAAACATATTTAAAAAAATCATACTATGTTAATATTAAAAAAAACACTTAAAAAGTAAGGAAAAAACCTTAATTCAATAAAAAGTAGATAAAACGCACGTCCGAATTCAACTCGAAATTCTAAAAAAATTTTACCTGTTACCAGATTGTAATAGTTTTCTTATGACATTTTTATAAGGTATGCAAACTTTGCTTCGCTCGACCCGCAATGTTTGATCAAAAATATTCTCGATATGGAAATCCTAAATATGGAACACGAAAGATCCGAAATAGTTATTGGATTCTACAAGCTGATGATCTCAGAGCTTTTGTAGTCCTTATATAGTGGATATTTTTGATGAAGCAATGCGTGTGAATATCGTATTTAATATTAGATTGCAAGATCGGTGGTGAATTGACAAGTCGGTGTAACTGGATTGTCATCGTTCTGCTTTTACATCTTTTTAATTTATGTTAAGACTAAAATTTTATTATTTTTTTATGTGCAAAATAAAATCAGAGAAGGTAAAATTAAAGTAAAAATGTCTTTTTTTTGGAAAAACGTTAAAAAATCGCCAAAAAACTCAAATTTGTGTTCTAATAGGAGGTGTCAAAATTAACAAAAAAAATTTCATTTTTCATTAATCCGAATAATACCAAAATAATATAGGCTAAAATATTTTCATGTTTTGACGAAATTTTATAATTTATTTTTAAAATTCATACGCCACTGAATTGATTCCCCTGACCCCACACAACCCGGGGCACTCTAAAAGCGAGCGATGCGTCATTGACAGAAATTTTGGACTTGAAGTATAAATATGTTATTAAACCGAAATGGGAGATTTAAAATCGAGTCAGCTTTAGGATCGGGCCGAAACGGGCGAAATTATACCTGATCCCTCGGGCCGAAATTAGAAATTGCTGCACACAAATTTGTTACTGGGCATATAAGAAAACTAATGCAGGAAAATTTCGTTTAAGAAATCTATTATTAATTAATTATTCTGAATTATCAGTAATTAAGCAAAATGCGTTAACAAACGGCGCGGGGTCTAATGAACTTTTCACCCAATATCCGCCTTAATAACAATAATCAACGGAAATCTGTATGCAATTTCGATCTATTTATCGAAAAACGATTAACGGATATGATGGATGGATTGACGGCACTGGCAATGAAAGAAGCAGGTTTGATCACAGTAATTTGCCCATCACAAGACTTTGCGATGTCCACGCGGACGAGGCAACTTGCGTTTATCCAAGATTTTATGCATGTTTGCGTTGATATGTTGTTGTAACAAAACGTCTGGTTTTGTTTCTTTAATGATTCTTAATAAACCAATTTCAAGCAATTAATTTTTTTATTATTTAACTGTAAGAACACATATAAAAGCAAACATGACACACCCAGAAAATTGGAATTTAGTTTTTTACATTTTTTTTTTGACACAAAAATGTTAGTAAAACCTACAGCATTATATTACAGATCAACAAAGTGATGTTTAGAATGGATACACATATCACAATGTATGATATTTAATAATATTGTGTACTTTTAGAGCACAATAGGCATGATAGTCACATTCATTACAAAAATTTTGTATTTATCATATGAAATATGATTTACAGATTATTAAAAACCTTTTTATTGTTACAATATTTTTAATATTAATGTTTATTTTTCATAAAAACATTTTCTCAGAGTAAATTTAATTTAAAAGGCCTAATTTTTTTTTGTTTTTGCTGGAAATTTTTATAAAAGAATTTTTTTTCCGAAAAACTTTTTTTTTTCTAATGTTTATTGAATATAGAACAATAAAATCAAAATGAAAATATTCATTTTTTGATTTTTTATAATTTTTTAAAAAATTACAAAATTTACAAATTATTTTTTTTAGGTTTCAAATATTTTTTGTCTGAAAGTTTATAAAAAATAGAATAAATAAAAAAAATTAAAAATGAAAATTTTTTAATTTAGTTTTTTTTTTTTAAATTCAAAAATTGGTATTTAAAAAAGAATAATAATAATTTGTCTTTACACGTAGAATATGCACTGGCGTAGGTAAGGATGGGTAGAGTGGGTAATTACCCACCCTCCCCCTAGAATGTTAAAACAATATTTTATTCTGCAAATTAATATTTGCAATTAGCTATAAAGAAAATTAAAAATTTAAAGGATTTGAAAAAACAAAATTATTGATCTCTTTATATTATTTTCTTAAAATGAAATATTTATTTTTTCTTCGAATCGTATTTTAACACTGCGATAACTAGCCTTTTGATATATTCGCGTCTTGTTTTGTCTAGCGGTGTCAAAATCTAACAAAGCTTTGGCGGCGATATTCAGGGTGCCACAGATTCGAGTGCATGCATGGGGATCTCGGAAACCGTAAGAGATACTAAGTCGGTTAAATTATGGCAAAGTTGTGTATTTGCGTAATTAACCATGTCCACTTTAGAAAGTTGCAAAATTCCGAGTACTTCCGGAGTTATCCGAAAAAAACTGAAATTTGCCGATTTCGTTTTTATTTTTTTCTGACGTTATTTAAAGAGATATGGAAAAACAAAAGACACTTTCTCATGGCCACCTTTTAAGCTCTATAAAACAGCATTGAGAGATTTTCCGCACGACGTTTCGTTTTCGTTAAACCACCATCAACTTTATTTTTTTAAATACGGACCTAAGGTTTTTTATTTAATTTTTTTAAACCCCTTATTATCCCAATTACAAAAATGTATAACACTTAATATTTATTAACAAATATGGAACACCTCTATAAGAAATAATGTGCGTTCCTTGTCTAACTCATTGTCTCTTATGGAAAATATTAACAGAAAAATATTCAGTGTTATACATTATTGTAATTGTGATTATAACTGCTTTAAAAAATGCAATAAACAATTGAAAAATAAAGTTGATGATGGTTTAACGAAAACAAAACGTCGTACGGAAAATCTTTCAATGCTGTGTTGTAGAGCTTAAAAAGTGGCCATAAGAAAGTGTCTTTTGTTTTTCCATATCTCTTTAAACAACGTCAGAAAAAAATAAAAACGGCAAATTTCGATTTTTTCCGGATATCTCCGGAAGTACTCGGAATTTTACAACTTTCTAAACGGCATGTTGTTAGGCACCTGAAGGCGCAACTTTGCAATAATTTAACTGACTTCGTACCTCTTACGGTTTCCGAGATCCCCATGCATGCACTCGAATCTGTAGCACCCTGTAGATCGGCAAAATATACGCGAGCTCTGATACAGGTGGTGTTAACAATTAATAAGTTGTAAAAATACGATTTTTTTTGTTGATTCAATAGTTTAGAATAAATTTAAATGTATCAGGCAACTTTCTAATCTTACATTGTCGATATCTATCATGTATAAAAGTCAAGCATTCATTTCGGAATGTTTCGAAATCGGTTTTTACGATATTTTTTTAAAAACTAACGCAATATAAATGAAAGTATTGGAATATTTAAAAAAAAGCCTGAATTTTTTGATCGTTTTGTTGAAAACATATTGATTTTTGAAAGTTTACATAGGACTGACTGTTATAAAGAAATAGTGTACATTAGTTTATTCTTTTTTACGTAATCGCCCTTATATAAAAGATCTATTTTAGGACTAGGTGGGTGCAAAAAGTGTAAAATAGTGTAAAATATAACTGAATAACACCCAGATTTTATGTGTTGTCTGTAGAGTCTCCTACAAAAATAATATTTTTGAGCATCAAGAACCTCTAACTTTTGGTAAAGCGTATTCAATCTTATTTAACACAGCGCTAAAATTGAGGTCTATTCAAAATACTGCATAACGAATTAAACCAAAATAGAAAAAATTATAATGATCCGTACTGGTACTAGTCAAAGGAATCTCGTCTCGTTCAACAATCAATTTTTGTAAGAGAGAGATGGGCGAGTTCGGCGTGGATGGCATGGAAGGGACGAAGATAAAAGATGTTCACCCAGTCTCGGTTTGATTTGCGGAGGGGTCGGGCTTTACTTACTATAAGGCAATACTTTTGTCTATGACTGTCTTGAGAGAACTACCCTAATTTTCAAATATTATTTTTTTACACATTTTTAAGAGTATACCCGCTAAACTCTAAACAAAGCAATTTAGATATCAGTAAAAATTTAAATCGCCATATTTTCGACGTCCTGTATATTACCATAAATGAAATTTTGAGAAAATAAATATTAAAGTGAACTGTTTTTAAAACTAAACTATTTTGTTTTGTATACCATACGAGAATTAGTAAGTATACACCAAATATGTCCACTTTATCTGACGTGTCTGTTTTGACCCCAAAAATTCCTCTTTAATAGGGTCGCTTTACAGCCTTCCAGCTTTTACTGACAACATACGATTCTCGATTCCTTCGAGGCTCGAAGAAATGGGGAGAATCGGGAATGGGGGACCGTAGTCAGGCATTCGCGGTGCGGTTTCTGATTTATTCTCCTCGACACGCCCACTGAGATCTCTTTTGGGGAAGCTCATAGCCGGATTAGGACAGCGCCCTTCTTATACCGAACACGCGTTTAAAAGTGTATTGGATTTTATTATTTTCCGGAGTTCATTAGATGAAAAGCTACTTTCGTTTTCAGTATCGTGTAAGTTTGTTTTTAAGGGTAGGATCGGGCGGAGTAATAAGATGCAGTATAGTTTCCAACCTCTTTACTGTCTTTATAAAAACAACTAATAGAAGTTTTTAATGATAAGTCAGTTTTATTTTTTTTTAAATTGCCTGCCAATGGCGCCTATTAACTGCTGAAAAGCAATTAAGCTTATTAATTAATAGTGATGAGCAAAGCAAGACCAAGACCAAGACCGGGCTAGTCTTGGTCTTGGTCTTGGTCTTGCAAGTCTGGTCTTGGTCTTGGTCTTGCTGCAAGAGTCTTGCTGGTCTTGCTTTTTTTGGTAGTAATAATTTAAACTAAGCAATCTTAAATAAAATATATATTTTTTTAATACTTACAAATAAATTAAGATGAAGACTATATTTTTTGCTTTAAAATTTTAAAATATACCAATTTTAACCTTACATGTACATTTAAATTATTTGATTAAAACGGATATTTTAAATGTAGGGGTTTATTTATTTATACCGCTTCATTTTAGTGATAGAAAATATTTAATTTTTTTGAAGAAGCATATAAAATTACAATACTGAGTACTCTGAGGGCATAAAAAAACTTTTAATTTCAACCAGATGTGAAATTTCCATGAAAATGATTCTGATATGTAAACATTGGTTTCTAATTAAAAAAAAGGTATTTAGAAAGCTTTTCAGTTCATATAAACTTTCTATGTTCAAATTAGCCAAACATTTGCCGTACAAAGTTTGTACAAATATTTTATAAACGTTCTGCATATACAAGGTGGCTCGATACTTTGATATATGCGAAACCGTTTATAATGGTAAAAAACTGAATATACAAAAATTATAGAAAAAAGGGCCAAACCACTCAAGAAAACTTCCTTATTTTTAGCTTTTAACCTAAAATAGAAAAATTATAGCAAAAAATTCATTTAAAAAAATCGCTTCCCTGTATATTATGCTAGAAATTCTTGAACTGTTATATAGGTACAATGTCGACGAAGATGGTTTTTTATATATCATTTTTGGTTTTGACAAAAATGACGTCATCATTATACTTTTGGCATTGATTTGACTTTTTCGTCTAAACCGGAAGTGATATTTAAAATCCATTTATATAAAAAGTATTCCTATATAAAATGACAAATATATTTTTTATTAAACCATCACTTTTACATTTATATCTTAGTTTAAAGGAGCAATCTAATGATGCCACTTTACAGTGTGGACATTAAAATTAATTTTTTATTTTGAAAATTTTTGATCCAATAAAAGTGGCATCACTAGATACCTAATTAAAAAAAATTAGGAATAGGTAAGTAATTTTCAGCTTCTATAACTTTTGTACTCTTAGTTTTTCTCTGTCGTAAACGGTTTTAGAGATATCGAGCTTTGTCGGGCCATTGAGTCACAATCTTATTATTTTTGAAACATGTTACTGAATCTACTAGTTATCGTTTTTAGATAATTTTATTAAAAAACGAAGTGATCGATTTAATTATTATTTTATTAAAAAAAACCTGTTTTAGGCAGTTCTCGACACATTTTTTGTCATGTCTGTATGAAATACCTCTGTATATTGAATATAAAAATTGAATAATATAATTTTAAAAAAATTACAAAAGTGCAAGAGTCTTGCAGGTCGGTCTTGGTCTGATTTGCACCCTCGGTCTTGGTCTTGGTCTGGTTTGCAAGCGAGAGCGGTTTTGGTCTTGGTCTCGGTCTTGGTCTTGCTGCAAGACCAAGCCCGCAAAGACAAGACCGGTGTCGCTCATCACTATTAATTAATTTTTACACAACAAATCCTTTTGGTCCTTTGCCAAAAACATTAGTCAAAACTTTTGCTCAATTTCTTTTTCACCCCTAATTTTTGAAGATTAAATTTTTTCTACCTCTAAAGGAAAAGCAGAACTATTTGCCCAACAATTTGCTGCCAATTCTATCCTCGATCCTTTAGTTAATCTTCCCCTTTCAACAGTTGCCCATATATTCCTCATAAAATGTCCGATATAATTTTTAAAGTCAAACAGATCAAGCGTATGCTTTGTTCTCTTAATACCAAAAAATCGTTTGTGATCTAGATGGCACACCGACAATCGTCTTGAAAACATGTGCTCCTAAGCTTGCACTCATCTTAACTTGCCTCTCAAATCTCTTACGACTTGGGAGTTTTTTTCAAAAAGTCTTCAAGTGTCTCCAAGAGAAGATGCAAAACTCTCCCTTCTAACTATACACCCATAGGTCCGTAATTTGAGTCAATTGAACTGAAGTTTTTTTATATATAGTAAATTTTTTTATAACCAAGGACCAAAATAAAAAGCTGTTGTAATAATAATAATACCCTAACAAAATTTTGTTTTAAAAATGAATTTCTTCAATAACATTAATTTTTATCAAAATTTATTTTTTTAAAATTAAATATTATTACAAATCTTAACCAAAAACAACCATAAAACAATTTTTTTAAAATAAAATTTGTTAAGTGATTTATAATGTAGAACATCTAAGTGATCGATTAAAATCTGTATTGTTAAGTTGATTTCAATTTTAGTAGAAAAATAAATTTAAAAACGACAAATTTTTATTATAAAGTTAGCAGGCTTAAAACAGTAACGAATCATAGGAAAGTTTCTACAGTCAGGGTTCGGGGCAAATTCTGTTTTGTCTTCACATTAATGATCTTCTCGCTTCCACAATTAATTCTATTCATAGTTTTACTGCCAATAGTACCCCCCATTCTAATATTCAATTTATCAAGTTGAGAAACACAACTTTTAGATAACAGAATAAATGGTCATAAATACACTAAAAACGCTTCCACTGCATTACATAAACACGAAGCACAGACAAATTATAAATTTAACTTAAATGAAGCAAAAGTTCTAAGAAGAAATTTAAATTACAAAAAAATTACAATAAAAAAATTAATCGAAATAAAAAAATTAAAGGAAGCCTTAAACGACAAAAAAGATTTCAGTACCTATCATAAGCCAAATATATTGGAACTTGATGAGCTGAAATCTTAAAAACGCAAACGCTGTACTGTATAGTAAAACTAAAAGAATCTGTACTGTAATTGCAAATTATCAAATTAAATTTTATTCTTAACTCATAAAAAACCTTAATAATAAAAAAAAAAAACCATAATCAAATGTATTTATTCTCATAAAAACAAAAAAGATTTCCATTATCCATTTTACCAAATTCCTACAAATCATTCTAACCATAAACAACATCTGGTTATATTAATGTAATAATTGTGTTTATAGTGTTTTATAATTTAATATTGATTTTAATTGTGTAACAACGTATTTTATAAGTGTTAGTTTGTTGAGCTTGATGTTCCTAGATAATATTTAGTAAGAACAAATGATAATAAAACTTTACGTACAAATTTATTATTTATAAAAAAGTTTGCTTATTTTAAAAGGGCAATAACAAATTATACGTTTAAAGTTTAAAACTAAAAATAGAAAATACATTGGGTTCAGTTAAAAAACAATTTTATTTATTTTTTTTATAGAAATAATGTTGGTTCTCGAACAATTATTATTTTTGAGTTATGCCACGTTAAAAAAGTCACAACTTAGTTGTTTTTGGCATAATTCAGATCGTAGCAGTTTTTTGAAATGTATTTTTAGGTCTAGGGGTTAATTAAGGAAATTACTTATTCATTGAATTAAGTTTTAAGAGGTTTTTCTTGTGAGTGTGTTTTAGGCAATCTGCAAGGTATATAATCATGAGGATACAAGTGCAGAACTTTTTAAAAACTGGTTTTAAAATTATATTTTAAAAAATATTCCAAACAACAGTGTTATTGTCATGGATAACGAAAGCTACCATAGCCGTCTGCTACACAAAGCACCAGCTTTATTAAGTTCAAAAACTGAAATCCAGGAATATTTGTTAGAAAATAATATTTATTTTGAATTCAGTTACAAAAAAGCGCAACTTTTGAAGTTCTAAATTCATATGCAATTAAAGGACAATATGTATGTGATAATTTGATAAATTTGATAAAAAATGTAATTACTAACATACCAGTTAAGGGCAGGAAAAATTCAGTGCAGCACATTATAAAAATTGAGGACTCTTACATTTCTATACAAAACAACATAAATCCTATTGTAATTAATCTTAATGATGACTCTGATAGTAAAACAGAATTAGATTTAGATATTTAGAAAAAAAATGTAATTATGTATAGACAATATAGTTATAAATTTATTACAACTTTGCATATATTTAATTTCTTATATTAGAGTCCGTCCCTAATGTTCTGTCCTTCAATACCTACTGATCCCCAGTTTTATTGTTGTCGGCAGGTATAATCCATAAATGAAGGCAAAAGATAACACGGTATACTTTGAAACAAACTAAAATAGGGTCAATTATCTGTGTACGCACAGAATCAATTGACCTAGGGCCATCTTCCAGCGAGTACCCAACAAAAATTTTTGTCATCCGATTTTAAATTAAGCCGCTAACTGATATTTTAAAACTCTCATTTTCTCGACCTACTGACCCGTTTAAAACAAGCAATGGCGTATATGCAAAAATGTTTTAAAACCATATTGAAATCAGTTATAGACACTTACAATTTTTACGTCAAAAAATGGCCTAGCACTGTGATTCCTGATGATTTTTTATTCTCAGTGAGGTTCATGCGGCCTCCCACACTGGCCAATTAAAAAATAGCTGCACGCCGAGTCTGTCTGACCAGCTGCCCAACCGGTAACCGCCGACGACCAAAACACGTTTTCTTCTTTTTCGATGTTGCCATATTGGTAAAGGAACAGAACGAATAATTTACGGGACTAAAAATATAAATCCTGAAATTGCTTACTGTTATGTTTTATTATTTAATACCAAAAAAAAAAAACAATAAATAAAAATTTTTTTAAAATAGGAAATGTATTCTTTGCAGGAATTATCATTGTTTATGATTATTGTGAATGAGTCTTTTGTTTCCTAATGTTTCAAGTGTAATATTTTGTCTAAGATGTGAATAAAAAAATCACTGCGCCCTAAGATTTAATAAAAACAAATTAATGCCTTAAAATATTTGTCAATTTTTTTTTACGTCTGGCATAAACTAACACTGACGAAGCTTTTCGTAAACAAAAATAGCCAGACATGTTTCAAAGTGTGTTTGTAATAGTCTACAAAGGTAAAGTTTTAAAAAAACGCTGACACTGAACTATACAATATGCTGCAAAGTCACTGCACCTTCAAAAGGCTGGAGTTTCTCGTTCAAGCTAAAAAGTAGTTTTTCTTTTTAAAACTGTATATTCTGTATGTGTTCCTAATTAGACCCTGCCTAGAATATTGTTCCTGTGTCCCCCCAAAAAAAAGGCCCCAAAAAAAGTGGTGGGGCCGGGTGTCCAATCTAAAAGTCAAATTGGGGGGGCAAACAGCAAATAATCGAAAAAAAGGCGTAATTTTGATGTTAACATTTTTTTTTTAATTTAAAACATCAATATCTTAAAAACTATAAAATATACACGAAACTTTATGTGACATAAACCATGTCGTTTTTTTGGGGTTTTCCCCTTTTTTTGTTTGACCCCTTTTGACTTAAAAAAATTTTTAAAAATTTTTTTTAAAAACCCCAAAAATTTTTTAAAAAAATATTTTACAGTAAGCTAGTTCTTTATTAGGCAAAGGGCAAAAAAACAGATATAATATGTTTTTGAATCAAAATAAATTATAAGCATGAGGCCCGTTTGAAACATTTTATTATAAATGTTTTTTAAACCCGATTACTGTCCTCCCCATAAATTATTTTCCTTTTCCCCAAAAGTTTTTTTTTTTTAATTGGTATCTAGTGACCCCCTTACTGGATAAAAAAATTTCCAAAAAAACCCGGAAAAAATAATTTTTTTGCCACACTGTAAGAAGTGGCATCATTAGATTGCTCCTTTAAACTAAGATATAAATGTAAAAGTGATGGTTTAATAAAAAAAAAAATTTGTCATTTTATATGGGGGAAACTTTTTTTTAAATGGGTTTTAAATTTTACTTCCGGTTTAGACGGAAAAGTCAAAAACAATGCCAAAAGTATAATGATGGAGCCATTTTTGTCAAAACCGAAAATGATAAAAAAAACCATCTACGTCGACATTGACCTATATGACAGTTCAAAATTTCCCCAGCATAAAAAAAGGGGAAAATTTTTTTAAATGAATTTTTTACTATAATTTCTTTATTTTAGTTTAAATGCTAAAAAAAAGGGAAATTTTTTTTATGGTAGTAATTTTTTGGAAAATTTAAAATAGAAAATAATTTTACAATTTACGACTTTTTTCTATTATTTTTGTATATTCTTTTTTTTCCCCTAAAAAGGTTTCGGATATATCGATCTTTGTCGCACTATCGAGCCATTGTATATGCAGAATGTTTATAAAGTAGTTTAAACTTTGTACGGCAAATTTTTGACTAATTTGAACATAGAAATTTTTTAAATTTAAAAAAAATTTTCCAAATACCTTTTTTTTAAAGAAACCAATGTTTTCATATCAGAATCATTTTCATGGAAATTTCACATCTGGTTGAAAAAAAAAAAAAAAATTTGTCCTCAGAGTACTCAGTTTTGTAATTTTATATGCTTCTTCAAAGAAAATTTAAATATTTCCTATCACTAAAATGAAGCGCTATAAATAAATAAACCCCACATTTAAAATACCCTTTTTTTAACAAATAATTTAAATATACATGTGAGGTTAAAATTGGTATATTTTAAAATTTTAAACAAAAAAATAGTCCCCCTCTTTATTTATTTGTAAGTATTAAAAAATATATTTTTATTTAAATTGCTTAATTTAAAATTTTTACAAAAAAAAGACCATAGCAAGACTCTTGCAGCAAGACCAACACCAAGACCGGGGGGGAAGATCAAGACCAAGACCAGACTTGCAAGACCAAGACCAAGACCAAGAGTAGCCCGGTCTTGGTCTTGGTCTTGCTTTGCTCATCACTAAATGTTTCCTTAAAAACACAGTGTCGGAAAAAGTCTACTAATACTCAAATTTTCAATAATAATCCTAAACGGTATACAGTGTGTCCCAGGATATCGTATCCGTAAGGACAAACGGACAAAAAATTTACGAATTTCAAAGCGGTGTTTTGAGATTATGGCCTGCATGGTCTGAAACTTAAAAACATAAAGTTTTACCCAGATCGGTGTTATACAGGGCAAATTATAACTCATTTGTTACAAATCGCTACCAGTAAAGTGATCCTAATTTGACAGATAGATAAAATCGTATTAAGAAAAAGTTGTTTAGAATTAAAATCTCAATAAATCAAGTAGTACGGCTTTAATGTCAAATATCCGCATACACATTTAGCAAAGACAACAGCCAGAAGAATTATTACAAAATTTTTAAGAACTGGAAGTGTACTTAACACAAAGAAAAAACCAAAAACGTATGATAATAATAAATAACTTAAAATTAAATTTTAGGCAAACAATACATAAAATAAGTACATTAAATTATTAATTATAAATTGCCAAATTAACACCTATCTTTAAATCGGGCAACAGAAAGGATATTGGAAATTATCGGCCAATCTCTATTCTATCAAATAAAGCCATAATTTTTGAGATTATTCTAAGTCAGAGATTAAATTATCAAGTCAAAGAAAAAATTTCAAATTATCAACATGCTTTCTTTAGATATAGATCTGTCATAGGGGAAATTTTCTGATTTTGTTGAATTTACGACAAAGGCTCTAGGAGGAAGTCAGGTGGACACTATATATAGTGACTTTGCTAAAGCTTTTTTCAAAGTGGATCACAATATTATAGTTAATAATTTTCAATTTTCCCTTTGAAAGATTGGTGTTTACTTTTTTAAAACCTACTTAACAGATCGGGTACAGTTTGTATCTATAAATAATTACAAATCCTCTAACTTTTATGCTACATCAGGGGTATCGCGAGGGGTTAAAGGGGGCCCTTTTTTTCTGTTATTTATCAACGACTTATAACAATCTATAAAAAATTCAAAAATTCTTCTATTTGCAGACGACGTTAAAACATTTAACAAAATTAGCAATATTAATGATTGTATTGATCTTCAGGATAATCTAAATAGGTTGTATAATTGGAGTTTGAAGAACCGCTTATCTTTTAATATTGATAAATGTAAACATATTTTAAATTTTACATTTAAAAAAAACCCCTAGATTATACGTTTAACATAAACAATCAATATATTAAAAAAAAAAGAACTTCATAAAGAGTTAGGCGTAACATTTGACACCAAACTATCTTTCCAACATCATATTGAAGATATAGTAAGGTTGCTGATTTGTATTACGTAATTCAAAAAATTTTAAATCTATAAAACATTAACTACACTTTTTAACAGTTTCGTTATAAAATTAAATTATCAGCATTATTTGGTCTCCATGCTATACAAAATATTTATTATGTTGGAACAAATACAAAAAAATATTCTTATATCAGATATTTATTGAACATTAAACAACAACTACCCAGTAAACAAAGAGTATAACCTTATACTTTATTTAAAAAGAATTTAAAAATTTCTTTTTTTTAAATTATGAATGGATTATCGTTTGATAATAAACTTTAAAATCGGTGAAGTGTGTTCCCAACAGGACTGAATTTTTTAGAACTTTTAGGTTAAGACAATAAAAAACTATCAAAGAAAACTCCCGTAAATTCAATGATCAAATTATTAAAAAAAATACAACAATTTTGTGATATATTTGGTGACTCTAATAAAATGTTTTGTAAGAAAATTAAGAATGTATTATATGGTAAAAATAGTAGTGTAATCTGTAGTTAGAGTATTGGTAGTAGAATATAGGTATAAATTAATTAGTAAGTATTAAGTAGCATAAGGAACTGGACACTTGGAATACTCTTATTGTGTTCCAAGTGTCCCCATTATAAACACAACCTGTAATTAGGCTTAGATATTGTATGTATCCGCCTGTTGTTGTTGTTAAATAAATAAATAAATTATTTAACGTAAGTTCCTCCGTTTTCAATGCATCTTTCAATCAGTCTTCTGAATTTCCTGTGACCCCATAAAAAGAAATCCAGCATTGAAAGGTCTGGTGACCTAGCGGGCCAATGAATAGCTCCAAACCTGCCAATCCATCTGTTACCAAAAGTTTCGTTCATCCATTCAGTAACAATCTGCGTCGAATGCGCTTGACAACCATCTTGCTGAAAGTAAGCTGACGCCCTTTTGATAAAGGGGGAAAATTTTCGAGGAAATTTCGACCATTCGGGTTTCCAAATATTATTTTGTTTCAGCTTTCCATCGATAAAATTGGCCAAAATTTCCAAAATTGCCACGAAATAGCACACCATACATTTACATTTTTGAAGTACTGCCAATGGGACCGGCTACGAAAACCAGGATTTTCTGAAGCACAATACCTACAATTTTAAGTGGAAACAATCCCACTTGCAGTGAAAGTGGATTTGTCAGAAAAAATAATGTATCTGTAAAATTTATGATTTTGTAATATTTTCTCTCCTAACTGCAAACAAAAATTAAGACGGTAGACTTCGTTTCCTTCCTCCAACGTATGACGTATTTTAGGTTCAAAAGCTTTAATCTTCTTAGCTTGGAAGATTATTTGCAGCTCGGATTTGCTTACATTGGTTTCCCGTTGTCTTTTTTTAAAAGAAAGTCTTGGATTAACTTCAACTGAGTTCAGAGCTCTTACTGTAGGGGCATCAATATCATCATACGTTTTTTCTTTTTTTCTTTGTGCTAAGTACACTTCCAGGTCTTAAAAATTTTGTAATAATTCTTCTGGCTGTTGTCTTTGTTAAATGTGTATACGGATATTTGACATTAAAAAGCCGTACTACTTGATTTATTGCGTTTTATTCTACTCTAAAACATTGGACGACATCAATTTTCTGTTCTAATGCTAAGGCCAAGACTCGTTTTTGTAGCAAACTTTGCTGAATTTTGCAAAACAATGTCAAAAAATGCCATGTTAATGTTAAACGACTCCTGTGTTGGTCTTTAAGGTAAAAATTAATAATTACCTAAGGAAAAATGATACAATTCTTCGAAAATATTAAATTTAAAATTAGAACATCAAAAATTGAGATTCTAGCCTAGCTTTTAATTCTAAACAACTTTTTCTTAATACAATTTCCTATCTCTCAAATTAGGGTCACTTTACTGGTGCGATTTCTAACAATTTAGTTATAATTTGCCATGTATAACACCGATCTTAGTAAAACTTTTTTTATTTAAGTTTTAGACCATAATCCCAAAACACCGTTTTGAAATTCGTAAATTTTTTGTCCGTTTGTCCTTACGGACCACCTATCCTGGGACACACTGTATACCTAATATCGCAAATCTCTCGATAGTTGCTGTTAAGTGCTATGTTAAATATATGTTACTGTTCATGTTTAACTGACTATAATTGAGAATAAATTTATATCAAAATAAAATCAGATATCAAATCAAGTATATTTTGCAACACAAAATTCTAATAATCAACAAATCGTAACTGTAACCGACATAGAGGCGGACATGTCCAATGAAACGGAGGCGTACCAACTGCCGGAAAACAATTATCATATCTCTTTACCACCACAGACTTAGAAAATATACAGGTGATTAGCGATATTACATATTACAGATATCTTATAAAATTGCAATTACTCATTTTCTCGGTAAATTTATAATATGTTATGCCAGAAGCCAATTAAACATTCTAATTAATTCAATCTAGTTAGAATGGAATTTATTATATTAATATGCATTTTTAGATGTAACGTTTACATAGTAATATTTTTAGGTTCCTGTAATTCAAAAGAAAAAGAAATTCGTTTTAGAAAATTACAAAATTACCCTTTTCCCCCCCTTTAAACTAATTTCCCTGAAAGTCCCCAAACCCGAAAAAAATCTGTAAGATTTCGAGCAAATCGAGACAAACTTTTTTTTTTTTTTCGGGGGACGGAAAACCTTCATCTCGAAAAAATGTTTCCCAATAATAACGTCTAAATACCCAGAAAATAGAACAAAAAAAACTATACAAAAAATATTTCAATTTTAAATTTTTAAAGGGAGAAAAAAAAAAAAAAAAAAAAAAAAAAAAAAAAAAAAAAACAATGACAACAAAGCAGAAATTATTTCGATATTTCTCGATCTCGATATTGCTGCAATAAGTAAAGTTTAAAAACGCCAGAAAAATAAAAATTTAAAAAAACTAATAAGAAATATTTTTAATTCATTTTAACAAAAAAATTTAAAAACCCAAAAAAAAAAAATAGCAAAGATAGCAAATAAATAGAAAGGTAATAAAAAAAAAAAAAGTAAGTATATTTATTTTTTAAATAACTTAAACGTCTTAATTGGGGTTTCCCCTTCCCCCAGGGGCCTCGCATACGACAACGCAATGCGACTAACGCCGGCCCCCGTTTAATCATGGTTTCTTGGACCACGGCTAAAACTCGCGATAGAAAAATTTTTTTTAAAAAAGGGGAAAAATTTTTTTGGTAAAATCGGGTGGATGATCTACTATTTTATTTTTGGGAAAAAAAAAGGGGAAACTACTATTAAAATTTTGAACCTAAACATAGCAATCCCCCCATATACCCCAAAATTTCAGCAAAGACGCGATGAGGGTTGTTATACTACATTAATAAACCCACATCACAACAGAAAAAGAAAAAAATTTAAAAAAATTTTAGACTGAATAAACACATTTAGTTTTATTCTTGACAAAAAAAAGACGATATAAAGTCCGCCCATACAACGAGTTGAATATCCAAAAACCCCAGAAAAAAATTAGCCATTGTATTAAGGTAAATCTATACAGGGATCCCAAATTCGAGTCTTATCAGGGGGATCTAAAACTTGAAGATATACGAAAAAATTTAAAAATGAAGGCAGAGTTTGAAAGTCTAATCAAAATGCCTCCTTAGAACTTTAAAAATTTTAATATACTTTTTTGGAAAAAAAATTATTCGCGATTTCTTTTTTTTTTTTTTATTTATTTGAATGGTTAACAAAATAAATTTTACGTTTATTTATTTTTTTTTTCTACAAGATATGTTAAGTTTTTTTACACCGGTTTCGTTTTTTGAGCCCCCCATCAACTTTTTTTTTTTTAATGGGGCCCCCGGGGTTTTTTTTATGTTTTTTGGATATAAAGTTCCCAAAACCAATAATATATTGCACTTATTAAAAAAAATTTTTAAAAATGGCAATTTTTTAAAAAAACCTTTGGGAGAGAGAGTCAGACAATTATTTTTGGCAGGATCGGGGGAAAAAAAATTAAACTGATTTTTCGAATAAGTGCGAAACATCATTGGATTTGGGATCTTTTGTTTAAAAAACGTAATAAAAAACCAGTACCTTATTTAAAAAAAAAAAATTTTTTAAATTTTTTTCAAATAAAAAAAAAAACCGGGCATTCCACAAAAAAAACACAAACAAAATATCAGACGCACCAAAGGGCTGCGGCTACACTGCTTCTTCAGCAGTCCGTCCATCAATCGCAGTCGTTGACAGCGGAGCATACGAGGGGCCCCTCGGAAGGAACCAGGCACATTTAAAAAAAAAAGAAGGGTGCTTTGCGGCTAAGTAGTGGGGTTTTTTTGGGGGGGGCGGCGCGTAAAAGGGGAAAATTCCCCTTTTTAAAAAATTCCAAAAAATTACAAATAATTTGCGTAATATCGAAAAAAAATTTTTTTTTTAAAAAGACTGTTTCGATTATAAAAAAAATTTTTTTGCTGGTATTGGTACATGTACATTCTTCTTTTCAACAAAAGAAAAACAATTTTAAACTTTTTTCCTTTTTTTTAGGTAAATTTTAAATGTATGGATAAAAGATTAAATTAAAACATCAAGATTTGTTTAATTTTTTTTTTGGGGAAAAAAAATTTTTTATTTTTGTGCTGATCTTTCGGTTTTTTTTTATACGTGGCTTTTGTAGTCTTTTTTTTGGGATATAGAGCCTCTGTACAGGGTGATTTAAGGGAGGCGAAAAAAAAAAAACCCGAATTAATTTTTTTTTAAATTTTAAAAATTTTAAAAAAAAAACTTATTTTAAAAAATTTTCCCCCCCTTTTAAGATATTTCATCACATTGTGGGTTGCTAATTTTTGGGGGGTTTTTTAAATTTCGGGTTTAATATAAACAAGTTTTTTTTTTTTCCAAAAATTTTAAATTTTAATCTGTTATTGAAAAAATCACAAGAAAACGAAGTTCATAACGAAGAATACGGTAATATTATTTTTGTGTATGGGTATAACATAAAAAATTTTTAAGCTTTCACCAAAGTGTTTAACTTTTGAAACAGTCAAACAAATTTTTTATGACGTAATAAAAGCCCCAAAACCAAAAAAAGGCCCCACAATGTGATTTAATTTTTTTTTCCAAAAATTTTTTTTTAAAAAAACAAAAAATATTCAGGGGAAAAATTCTGCAAAATTTTTCATTAAACCCCAAAAAAACCCCCAAAAATATAAATGCCCAAATCCCTTAACATAGCCCGTTTAAAATTTTATTAAAGACCAAAAAGTTTAGCAAAACTAATAAATAAATTACTTTTAAAATGTAATGAGATTTGAGATTAAGAAATGTAATGAGGACTTAAAATCAGGGTGGTTAAAATTTATTTTTTTAAAAAAAGGTTTAAATGACAAAAAGGTAAAAAAGAAATAAAAAACAATCCTATCATTAAATTTTTTAAATTTAACCAACATGCCCACCACCTTTTTTCCCCTTTTATTTTTTTAAAAAATTTGGTTTTTCTGGATATAAAATGTGGAATATTTTTATTAAAATTTTTCCCCCAAATATCAGTATTTTTTTTTTTTAAAAAAGGGGTTACAGAATTTTGTGAGGAAAATTTAGAGGCAGTTTGTACTCCAAAAAATAGAAAAAATTTTAAAAAACATGGGTCTGCTTTTTTTTGATACATTGTTAAAGTTTTTTTTCTTTTATGGTTTTTTCATTTTCCCCAAAATTTTGGAATATTAAGAGAGTTTTTGACACGGAAATTTAAACTAGGCCATTTAATTTAAAAAATTTTTTTCAAGGCCCTTAGATCTGGCGTTCGTGCTGGGTACTTTTTTTTTGCAAAAAAAATGTAGCCACTTTTTTTTAAAAGTTTGTCCCCAAACCTTTTGATTACGCCTTAAAATTCCTCTTGGACTTTTTTTTTGACTTATTTTTTGAAATAAAACTAAAAGTAATTGCCCTTTCATGTTTTATTTATAATTATATTTTATTTGTATTTATTGTTAGAAATATGATGTTTTTTTTTTAACTTTAGATTAAAGGGGGTTTTTTTTTGGTTAATGCATGCTATAATTCGATTCGAATATTTCTTTCCCCTTTGAAATATTTGAGGACTCCGGGGAAAACGCTTATACGGATAATTAAAATTAATTTTTTTTTTGAAAAAAGGTAAGTCGGGGCGAAAAAGTCTAAGGGACTTTTAAGCGAATTAAACCGGCTTTAAGAAAGCAATACATTTTTGAAAACCAGTGGCGTACAGTTTTCGAAAATATGAACTTCCGGGATGAACGCCACTGATCTAATTAAAATAATTTTTTAATGTAAATGACCTTAATAATATATTTGGGTAGCAAAATTATCTTAATATCTCCATGGGTTTTTTTAAATGTAAAATAATTTTAAAAGGCAAAAAACTTTTTAAAAACCCGATCAAAAAAAAGATTTCCCGGGCCCTTTCATATGAACTTTTTTCATATTTTACATGACCCCAAATTTTCCTCACAACTTCTGTAACACCCTGTATAGATAAAAAAGAATGAATTTACGGGGCGTTCTGTGAATGGTATAACACTAAAAGTAGACTTTTTTTCTGATGATGATATGATTTTCCCGGCCATGGGCCCATTCGATCAAAGTTCAGCCCATAGAAAATAACTGTCAGAGTGGACCCCGATTTGGAATAACAAAATTTCACGAAATATTTTTTAAAGTATTTGTATTTTCACACTGAAAAAACAGTGTGAGTTGGGCAAATTATTTTTTTTATAAGAGCCGGGGGTACCGTTTTTTGGTCAACGGCGGGGGGGCATGAAACTATCGCTTTAACCATCAACGTAGTCGTCTCAACAACCCCCCTTCCAAAACGAATTTCGGTTTCGTTATTTTCATTGTGATTTGCGCGTATTAATTTCGATTGTTTTGCCCGTGATTATATTTGTAGTTGCAGAAGTTTTTTGGATTGATAGACATCAGAACGAAGTTATGAAATAATTGTGCTGGGTCATCGGGTCTTGACCGTTCAAATTATCAAATTAATCAGACCTCTTGAAGCAGGTAAAAATTACGTTGAAAGACCTTTACATACAGGGTGAGTCAACGATAGAGCAAAGTTCAATATTTCATTAATTTCTAAAAAGTTATGAGAAAATATAAAATACAAAAGATGTAAAGATTCTTAGATTAATAATTTAAAATTATTTAAAGCATACAAGCGGCTCAAAAAAGCGTGAGACGAATAAAACATACATTTCTTTAAATGAAACACCCCATTTTTAAATTTTGTTTTGAATTTTCTAAAATTTTCAACTTTTTTATTAATAATAATGGCATACCCAAAACTAATAGTTTTCCAATATTTCAATTTCCTTTTCTAAAAAAAGAAAAATAATTTTCACATTTGCAAAATACTACACGATAGCGCCATTATTTTTGAAGGTAGATCACTCATATTTGATATTAGTTATTCAAAAGATGACGTAAAAAGATATATTAAAACGGAATTTTAATTAGATGCTACAGGGTGTTCAAAATAAAGGAAAATATTTGGATCATTTTAAATTTTCTGAAAAACTGATTTTTTTAAATGGCGCACCAATATATATTATTATTTTTTCTGAAAGATCTTACACAAACCCAGAACTTTTATTAAGTATGTCATATACTCATTTTTAATACTTTGCGATTTATTTTAACCTTTCCAATATTTACCTCTTTTCTGTCTACGACTATTGCTATAACATTAGTTGGCCATGACAAAAATGACATTGTCAAATTAACCCGACATCTAAGTAAATAAATTCATAAAATTTATTGTAAAAATAGTAAACTAAAAAAAAATAAGTATGGGATTTTCCTAAAGCTGAATTAATTGATATGATTTATATACTGGGTGGAGGCGCAAAGAAATACTTTGTTGGTAGTAAAACTTTACAAGGGGAAGCACCTAATAGACGTGTACCGACTAGGCAATCTCTTCAGTGTTTAATGGAACGGTTTAATGCTAGTGGTAGTATTGAATATGAAAAACGGAAAGTGTAAACCGAATGCTACCAATGAGGAAAAAGAATTGGAAATTTTACTTCAAGTTCAAGATAATCCCCAGGTCAGTAGCCGTCAAGTAGCTAGTCATTATGGACAGATCCCAATCTACCGTTAACCGCACTACTAGAAAACACAAATATCATCCTTCCACACAGAACTACACCAAGAACTTCTCAGATCAAGCGATTTTGAAACAAAGGGTAAACTTCTCTGCACCGTTATAAATGAAGCAATAGAGGCCGATCCAAATTTTTGTCTAAAATAATGTTTTCTGATGAAGCTACTTTTCGCAGTAATGGTGCAGTTAATCGTCATAATACGCACTATTATTCAACAGTTAATCCAGTCTGGTACGGAAAGTGCAAAACCAAAACCATTGGTCACTTAATGTGTGGTGTGGAATAAAACACTTTAATGTTATTGGACCATATTTTTTTTCGCGAAACAGTTAACGGGGCCAGATATTTAACCTTTAGTAGAACGATTTACTCAACTTCTTCAACGACATTGAGATCCAACAAATGTGGTTTCAGCAAGATGGAGCTTTCCGCATTATCATCGAGAATTTCGAGAATTTTTAAATAATCATTACCTACAGAAATGGATCGGTAGAGGTGGATTCATTGATGGCCCCTGGATCATGTGATCTAACACCAATGATTTCTTTTCTTTTTGTGGGGATATGTTACAAAGATCGTTGCGTGAATCCCTACAACACCAGAAGATATGGAAAATAGGATTCGGACGCGCAGGAGAATAACACCGTTTATGCTAAGTGGAACGTCCAAGAAAACATACGAAAAGACTAAACATGTGTATCCAAGTAGAAGGCATATTTTTGAACATTTATTGCGCCAATAATAATTAAAAAAATAAGTTAATTTGCATAGGTATTTATTATTATTACTTTTTCAATTAAAATTTAAATGGCCAACTAACGTTACAGCAATAGTCTTAGACAGAAAGAAGGGTAAATATTGGTGCTAAATAAATTGCATATTAAAATAGGTATATGGCATTAATAAAAGTTGTGGGTTTTTGTAAGATCTTTCAGAAAAAATAATAATATATATGGTGCGCCATTTAAAAAATCGAGATTTTTCAATTCGTTTATTTTGAACACTCTGTAGCATCTAATTAAATTCCGTTGCATATATCTTTTACGTCATCTTCGAATAACGCTAATATCAAATATGAGTGATCTATACTTCAAAAATAATGGCGCTATCGTAATTTTTTTGCAAGTGAAAATTATTTTTCTTTTTTAGAAAAATTGAAATATTGAAAAAACTATTAGTTTAGGTATGCATTATAATTAATAAAAAGTTGAAGAATTTTAAAAGGAATTCAAAACAAAATTTAAAAAAATAGGGTGTTTCATTTTAAAAATGTATGTTTTATTCGTCATTACTTTTTTGAGCCACCCTGTATACTTTAAAATAATTTTAAATTGTGCATCCTAAGAATCTTTTACATCTTTTGTATTTACTATTTTCTCATAATTTTTGAAACCAATGAAATAAATGAACTTTACCTCTAATGTTGGACTCACCCTGTACATACTTTTACAGACATACATACGTATAGGTCGAGCTAATAAAAACATGGTAATAACTTTTTACATATAAATTCGTAAATAGATTATTACATATCTGTCAGATCACTTTTTAATAGTGTTTTGGAATACTTAATTTAACTAAACAAATATTTAAACTTATTTTTCTTTATTTCGTTCCTCTGGGCATTAAATTATTTATCAACTTGGTAATTTATTAGATTTGGCCGAACAATCTGGGGCCATAAAATGATTATTAAAGCCAAATTGGGTAGTTGTAGCCAAGTTAGCAATGAATGCATAATGTAGCAGTGTAATCATTGAAATCTAGTGATCTCAGAACGTGGGAGTCCATGAAAAGTTTTCTATCCCCTTCAATATTATTTGCCAACTTTACCGTGGAAGGCATGCACCAATATGATTTTATAATCCATCTTGAAGAGCAAAAAATTTTTTTATAAAATGAAAAAAAAAAAAATATATTTAATTAATGAAATATAAAACCTTGCGAAAAAGAAGTTGATATTTACTATTATCTATAGATACGCCGTAAACACCTGTCAAATTTGACATATGTATAATTTTTTGGCAACCAATTAACCGATTGACAATCTCGCACACATCAAGAGAGGTGTCTCCCCCCCCCCCCCCCCCCCCCCCCCCCCCCCCCCCCCCCCCCCCCCCCCCCCCCCCCCCCAGTACTTTCGAACTATAACTATCTTGCCCAGTTTAATGCCCACAAAACATAATCAAGTTCGCAGTCGCGAAAAATGTCTGCCAATTCTCATCCTTTACGTATTATGAGCGGCCAAAATTTGTAGAACAAAGAATCATTAAATCCTGTTTACGTTACTCCTAAGAATAACCTTAACTGGCACAAACACATTATATCCATAGCAGCAGCTTTAAAAAAGCTTGGATTCGTCTTTGAGACAAAAATTATTTTTCCCCTTCTAATCCGTATAATCTGTATGTATCCCAGATCAGACCCTCTTTAGAATATTGTTCTTATGTCTGAAGAATGGCGTCTTCTTAAACCCTTAGCATTCTTGATTTAAAGAACGGCTGTTCGTATTATTCATTATCCCACGCTTGGCATATAAGCTTCCTTTTCTTGCCCACCGACGGGCTGTAGGGTTCTTGTCGCTCTTTTGTAGGTATTTTTACGGTTCTGCTTTAAAGAGTAGGCCAGTGTAATTTCTGTTTTTACAGTCTAACTTGGAAGGTCCCGAACTTTTCTACTATTTTCGTTTCTTCATCTCTGGAGTGCCCAGACTATGGAATGCTACCCGCACGAGTTTTCCCTTCTTCTCCAAATCTCCAAATCTCTAAGGCTCACACGGGCCTTAAAGATTTGGAGAGATAAGCTTTCTCTTACCACACTTAAGACACTTACGGTACGTTAGTACTTAGACCTAAGATAAAAAAATACGAAATTTTTGTTCAGTATTTATGGAGTTATTTAATTTCTAAATAAGAAAAAAAACTGGTGAGGGCGCCCAAATAATCCAAGGTTCGGTTTTAAAAAAGCGTTGAAAAGCTTGAGTTCTCTATCACATGTGAAAAAAATCCAAAAATGTTTTAGTTCCCCATTCTGAACTCTATCTAATTTGCGAATTTTACCATTTTTTCAAAAAAAAAATAGGATTGCAAAATTTTTCATGTACTTACCTAAACTTTGAAACGTAATTTTTTGTAAGTAAATTAATCATTTAGCACCTAAAAACTCTAAAAAATTAATATAAACATCCGGGAGAACAACAATACCTCTCTTTGAACTCTTCAAATAAGCCAGATATCCGGAAAAAAAAATCAAAATATATTATCTGTTTGCAAATTTCAAAATCAACCACAAGAATTACTAAAAACAGAAAGATTTTGACTTTTAATTTGCCAAGCTCGTCACAAATATATTATAAACATGCGCCAGAGCAAGTGAAGATAAGGCACGTCTACTTGCTCTTCTTCAGGCCCTGAAAGTAATGCTTGAATTAGCGCACTTCCATCTCTTTCGTCCTTGGGAAATTTGTTAGACAATAAAACATTCCATATCTCCATCGCTCTCAGACTTGGTCTGCCTGTGGTGTGGAGAGCACACCTGCGTTTGCGGTGAAAATGCTGATATTTATGGCCTATATGGGTTAAGCTGCAAAAAGTGCAGGGCGTTCTTCTAGACACAGCTGATAAATGACATTATCAAAGAGCTCTGATTTTAGCTGAAAATCCTTCTTGTATTAGAGCCTCTTGGAGTTTGCAGAAGCGATGGAAAACGGGTAGATGGAATTACCTTAATTCCCTGGAAATATGGAAAAACAATTACTTTGGGACGCTACATTTGCAGCCACACTTGCAAAAATCCTATCTGGACAAAACTTCTAATTTTTATATATGCGGTCGCTCGTGTATTGCCGGAGAATATAAAACATCTGAAATATAAAGAGCTTGAAGAACGCTTTATCTTCATTCCTTTTGCTGTTGAAACTTTTGGTCCTTTAGGGTGATGAGGAAGTAAGGGTTTTACCACGAAATTCTGCAAAAAAATACAATGCAAAAAATCTCGAAGTTTCATCATCCAAAGAATTGGTTTAGCTGTGCAACGGGTAATGCAGCATCGGTCTTAGGAACAATCCAGGAAGACCTAGGACTTGATGAAGTTTATAATGTTTAAATATAGACTAAGTTATTTATTTAATTTTAGAATATTGTTATTTACATTTATAAGATTATATATCTTATTTATTTCTGTGTAATAACGAATAAGATTTAATATAATGAGTAGTCATGTCAGAAGTCGTCAGTTAGTAAAACACAAATATATTGATCCAACTTCTCATACTGGTCTGAAATTTTTGGACGGTTATCTTCATTTGGAAACAAAAAAGCTGAAAAAATAATTTGCGCGGTACTACCCTTGGAACCATCCTATTTCAACTTTCAAGTACGTTCGAGGGCCAACAAAAATTCAAAATAAATCGATCCAACTCTCATACCGATCTAAAATTATTGGACGATTATTCTATCGTCATAGAAGAGCTGAAAATAATTGGCTCGGTACTACCCTGAACCACCCCTTTAACCCCTTAAGCACGTTTGAGGGCCGACAAAAATTCAAAATAAATCGATCCAACTCTCATACCGATCTAAAATTATTGGACGATTATTCTATCGTCATAGAAGAGCTGGAAAAAATAATTGGCGTGGTACTACCCCTGGAACCACCCCGTTTTAACCCTTAAGTACGTCCGAGGGCCGACAAAAATTCAAAATAAATCGATCCAAACTCTCATACCGATCTAAAATTATTGGACGATTATTCCCATCGTCAGCAGAAGAGCTGAAAATAATTGGCGTGGTACTACCCCTGAAATCCACCCCTTTTTAACCTCCTAAGCACGTTTGAGGGCTGAAAAAATTCAAAATAACCGATCCAATCCCCAAGTACCGATCTAAAATTATTGGACGATTACCTCTATCGTCATAGAGCCGAAAATAATTGGCGTGGTACCACTTCCCTGAACCACCCCTTTAACCTCCTTTAAGTACGTCCGAGGCCGACAAAATTCAAAATAATAAATCGATCCAACTCCCCCACTGATCTAAAATTATTGGACGATTATTCTAACGTCATAGAAGAGCTGAAATAATTGGCGTGGTACTACCCCTGGAACCACCCCTTTTTAACCCTTAAGTACGTCTGAGGCCGACAAAAATTCAAAATAAATCGATCCAACTCTCATACCGATCTAAAATTATTGGACGATTATTCTATCGTCATAGAAGAGCTGGAAAAAATAATTGGCGTGGTACTACCCCTGGAACCACCCCTTTTTAACCCTTAAGTACGTCCGAGGCCGACAAAAATTCAAAATAAATCGATCCAATCCCATTATTCATCGTTTTCGACGATTATTCTATCGTCATAGAAGAGCTGAAATAATTGGCGTGGTACTACCCTGAACCACCCCCTTTTTAACCCTTAAGTACGTCCGAGGGCCGACAAAAATTCAAAATAAATCGATCCAACTCTCATACCGATCTAAAATTATTGGATGATTATTCTATCGTCATAGAAGAGCTGAAAAAATAACATGTGGTACTACCCCCGAACCACCCCCTTTTTAACCCTTAAGTACGTCCGAGGCCGACAAAATTCAAAATAAATCGATCCAACTCTACATACCGATCTAAAATTATTGACGATTATTCTTATCGTCATAGAAGAGCTGGAAAAAATAATTGGCGTGGTGCCTACCCTTGAACCACTCCTTTTTAACTCCCTTAAGTACGTCCGAGGCTGGACAAAACTAAATAAATCGATCCAACTCTCATACCGATCTAAAATTGGTTGGACGATTATTCTATCGTCATAGAAGAGCTGGAAAAAAATAATTGGCGGCACTACCCCTGAACCACCTTTTAATCTCTTTTTTTACACGTCCGAGGCCGACAAAAATTCAAAATAAATCGATTCCAACTCCTTATGTTTCGGGAGCCTGCAAAATTAGTGGACAATTCAATTTTTAACGTCATAGAAGAGCTGAAAAAATAAATATTGGCGTATTACTACCCTTTTTTGGAACTACCCCTTTTAACTCCTTACACGTCTGAGGCCGACAAAATTTAAAATAAATCGATAACCTCCCACTGGTCTAAAACTACGTTCGTTTTGGTATTGTATATCTTATATTTTATCTGAGCTTTTTTTCGGTAAAGCTAAATTTGTCGACTTGTTATGTTTATTGCATTCTAGATACTGTTTTTAGGTAATTGTTTCTAGATGTGTGGCCTCACTTTTTTGGGATGTAAAATCAACATGATTATTTTTTTTAGTTGTCAAATGGTTGTATTTTTAAAGTTTAAAAAAATTATTTTAATTAAAAAATCATAAAATGTCAAATTTTCGATTAAAAAAAGTTTTAAAATTGATATTTTTTTTCTTGAAAAGTACCCATTTTATTTCAAAATAAAAATTAACCCTGATTTTTTTTTGAAAGGTACTTAAAAGATTCATAAATCCGCCGTAAAAACAAACAAAATGAAAAAAAACATGTCAGTATTTATATTTTTCAATTTTTTATGATTAAAAATAGGTGAAGGTGAATTATCAAACTTTTTAATCAAAAGCAAACTTAAAACAAAGAGCCTGGAAAACAGACTCATCGCTTTTTAGTCCAATAACCGAAGACCTTAAGGTACCTAAAACTGTAAATAAATCTGTGCAGTTTTCATTTGTAAAGAGCCCAGGTTCGGCGGATGCTTTCGAGCGAGCAGAAGTTTATCAACATTAACAGGTGGAAAAGAGCTGAAAATGGTTCTCAAGGCACGAAAAAATGGTTCCCGCTACATTCAAAATATGCGAAATTGAAGAATTTACAAAAAATAAAGATTGCTCTTGTAATCTGGCAAAAAATGATCCTTTACAATTTTTTTCGGAAACACTGAGGTAATTTCACTTAGTAGTGAAAGTGACGAACGTCCCATTAATCGGGCAATAATGCACATTTTTAATCATTCAAAGTTCAACAGAATGGAAAAACCCGCACTTATCATTGCATATGAGTTTAACCATTCTGATTTTTCTAAGAATATTGAAAAAGTGGTCAAATATTTTTTTTTACAAAAATTTTGGGAGTATCTCATTAAATTTATTGATTTTTTTGAAAAAGTAATTTGTTAATAACACGTCGTTTTAATAATGAGACCTTAACAAGTGTTTAATTATTTGAATTTGATTTTTTTTTACAATCTGGTTCCCGTACTTTGATAAAAAAAATTATTGGCTTCATCTGCATTTTTTTTAGTAAGAAACTACTACCACCACATCTATCCAGTGTGTCTCCAGTCCTAAAAATGAGTTTTGCCCAAAAATGCCGCCAAAATATGTGAATTAGAAAATTTTTTGTTTTGACAAAAAATGAAATTATGTCGAAATCTACAAATGGTCCTTACCATTTTTTTGCAACACCAATATTTTTCGCATAAACGGCCGTCGAAAAATTCATAATATTCCACACTCGATCGATGTGGCTATAAACGGCCAAGAAATGCAGATATGCAAAACAATTTCTTATCAAAACGTAAGAAAGATGGTGTGGAAAATTTTCTGGGATCATTAAACACTTACTAAGGTCTCATTATAAAAAAGAAATAATAATAAACCATTTTTTTTTTTTAAATATCAATTAATTAATGAGATACTCCTCAAATATTGTGAAAGAAAACTTTTGACCGCTATTTTCATTATTCTAGAAAAATAAGAATGGACCCAAACTCATATGCAATAATAGGTAGTCAGTTTTTCATCCCGATAAACTTGTATAATAAAAAAACGTACATTATTTCTCGAGTAATGGAAACAATTCGTCCGCCCGCTTATAAGTAAATTCATAAAGATAGCGGGCATTCTAGCGGGTAGAGCGGTAGCTAAAAATGAGGGGACTTTTAAAATCCCGTTATCTCGAAAACTATCGATTTTCAAAAAAAAAATTATAGGGATAATTTCAGATTTCATAGCAGTCTTCATTTTTTGTCCACAAAATTTCCAATTGCATATTTTGAAGATATTACGGAAAACCCATTTTTCGTCCTTGGGGGGCCCTTTTTCCACTTTTTAATGTTGAAATTTTTTTCGCTCGAAAGCCATCCCCAAAAGGAAAACTGTACAGATTTATTTACAGTTTTTCCTTCATTTTTTGGGACTGTTTGGGTCTTCTTTTTTTAAGGGGGCCCTAACATGGGAAATTTCAAATGTAACAGATTTGGTGTAATAAGGGTGAATTGGGGTTACGCATCAGCTCGGAATAAAGTTCGCGTGATACTCGGACATTTCGTTAGCTAAAATAACGATCTTTGATTAAAATACATTATCAAAAAACGTGAACAAACTGGAAATCATCACTAAATTCGTTGCACGCACGGCGCTGTGTAGGCGTACTCAAGAGCATTATATTTTCTTTGCTTTGTTAGCGTTATTTTTTCCGGATTAAGTTCACTTACCCTTAAAAGATATATACAGGGTGGCCAAAATCGTTTATGTGGGGTTTTGAAGGTTTCAGTGATGCCCCCTTTAAATAGTGCATATTCATTATGAACTAATTATTTATTAATAGACTTTACAGGATGATTGTGGTTTACTAATATATATATATATATATATATATATATATATATATATATATATATATATATATAAAGAAAGGGTAGTCTTGCCCTGACTAGTTAAAACAGTTAAACAACAAATTTTAAATTTTATTGGGGATCATTTCTAGAGGGCTTTTTAAAAACCCCCTTTGTGGTACCCAAGCTTTCGTAAAACTTATTATTTTCTTCTCAGGGCTACAAAATGGAAATACAATTAGTGAAATGAGCTTGCTTATATTGAGAAAAAATTTAACTAAGAAAAATTATCCTTTAAAAATAAAAATATAATATTAGTAACAATCTACTTATCTACCTGCTTTTAAAGGGAAAATAATTTCATTATGTAAAAAACAATTGGCATTCTTGTGTAATATATTTATTATTTGTTAATGTTTTTAAATTTCTGAACTTAAAGAATTTTATTTTCACAAGATGTGTTTTGGTTTGAAGTGGGAACTTTAATAGATGGCGTTAAAGAAAAAAGGGGAAAGTTGTGGTTTTTTATATTAATCCGTTTAAAAAAATCACAACCCTTTCGTTTAAGTTAACATAGGATATTCAAATGATAGGAGTTAACAACTAAAATAGTAAAGCTAAGAGAAATAATCACCAAAATGTCTTACATAAAGAAAAGGCAAAGGAAAACCAAAAAACAAACTGAATATGTACCAAACATCCCGGGCCTGCATGTTTGCAAGTATTAAACTATCAATGTGATAATTATTTAAAATGTAAAGAACAAGAGGAAAACTTACCTAATGTCAAAAATTATATGATAATATAATATATACTTCCAATTCACTCTATTGCCAGTGGACTGACCCAGGAATTGAACCTAGGCAACTATGGATACTGGCAGACGGAGCACACCTGTCACATGCGTCCGTCAACTATAAGTGGATGTTGAAAAAAAGAAAGAAATTGAGATTTTATTTATTGAGATACTTTTTTTGGAGTCAGAACCAAAGAACAAAATCTTAATTTCATTCTTTTTTTCAACATCCACTCATACACATTAATGTCAGCTTTAAAGGGGTTTACGGATGCATGTGACAGGTGTGCTCCGTCTGCCAGTATCCATAGTTGCCTAGGTTCAATTCCTGGGTCAGTCCACTGGCACTAGAGTGAATTGGAAGTACGTAAATTAACAAAGAATTTTCACAAAAGTACCCTTAAGAATAATATAATCTTATAATTTTTGACATTAGGTAATTATGTTTGATACATATGGATTTTCTTTTTGGTTTTCCCTTGCCTTCTTCTTTTATGTAAGACATTTTAGTGATTATGTATCCTACTTAACTTTACTACTTTTGAGTTGCTTAACTCCTATCCAAGGTTTTTGTAAATATGACCTACCAGATGTGGTTTAACTAACCCTATGTTAACTTAAACTGAAATGTTGTGATCTTTAGCAACAGATTAATATAAAAAACACAACATTCCTTATTTGTTTTAACGCCATCATATCAAAGTTACTACCTTCAAACCAAAACACATCTTGTAAAAATAAGATTCTTTTGAGTTCAGTAATTAAAAACATTAATAAAAAATTACACAAGAATGCCAAAACTGTTTTTTAAATAATGAAGTTATTTTCCACTTAAATGCAGGTAGCAGTAAGTAGATTGTTACTAATATTATATATTTTTTAAATGATAAAGGGATAATTTTCCTTTGTTGAAAAAATTAAAAAAAAAATCTCAATATAACAAGGTCATTTCACTAATTGTATTTCCAAAATTTGCCCTGAAATATTTTTTCAAAGCTTGGAGCACAAATGCTTTTTTAAACCTCTAGGACTGATAAAATAAATTAAATTTTTTTTTATATATAATATATATATATATATATATATATATATATATATATATATATATATATATATATATATATATATATATATATATATATATATATATTTATATATATAATATATATATATATATATATATATATATATATATAAAGTTGTAAAATAGGAAAAAATTTCCCCTACTGTCTTGGTACATACGAAAGAACTAACCCGTTTTAAGACAGTTAAAAGCAGAAACCCCGTTTTTTGCCCCCCAGAGCGTTTCGCCTGTTACAGGAATTTTCAATAGGGCTGTAACGAGTGTTTGGAACAACAGAGAAACCAAGTTCTACTTAAAAGACAAAACATCGTTGCCTTGAAGATGTAACAATTTTATTTCGATGCCGTACTGAAATCACATTCGGAATCTTGGTTTCTCTGTTGTTCGCTAAACACTCTTACAGCCCTATTGATAAGTTCCTGTAAGGCAGGCGAAACGCGTCTAGGGAGAGAGTGTCATGGTGAACAGATATAGACATAGATATGTGACACTGTATATTTGAGGTTAGAGAATAGACCTACAGATTTGCTCTTTTTTGTAGTTTTCCCATAAAACACTAAAAATCCATCGAAAAGGCGTCACCCTGAGAGTCATAGAAAATGATGATGGGATCTTACTCATTAGAAAATAATTTTGGATAATTGTCGCAATTAGAGTTTTATTCGCATTTACTTTTGCATGTTAGAAGGAAACTGCAAATTGTAGAAACACTATGTGTCGCATTTCTTTAATTGGATATCGATAATTAGCCGAGAACCTTGAACTTTTACACAGGAAAGTAACAATAATACGTGAATTTTTGCATTATTCTAATTGCCCCTTCGTGATCTCTTAGCACACAAATTATCTTTATTTTTGCAATTGAGGAAACGTAGAAACATATCGAGAAATGAAATATAGGTGTTCTTATAACGTTAAATTATATTTGCTAAGTGGCACTTTAAACTATATTGATTTTTAATTATGGCATTTTGTCGGTAATTTATGACATGAAACGCTACTGTAAGTTAATTACTTTTAATTGTTTTAACATCAAAAAATATGTTAAAATATAGCTTTTAATATACCTACCCACGTAATACTTATATTACATACGAATTTGATGTGTATTGTAAAGGTTTTAAGTAATAATTTTTTAATTTATTTAGTAAAAAATGTTAAACGTAGTTTTAGAATTGTTTCCAGGTTATTAAATGGTTAGTTACGTCATAAAATTGTAATTTTTTTTTTAAATGGGGCCAAGTTCCTTTTTGACTTCGCAAGTTTTTTACTGATCTGTTTGTATTAATGAATGTTGTTTTTTTTTTTTTTTCATTTTTTTCATACAGAAATTATTTTTAATTTTTTCAGTACAGAGGAAAGGTTTTTCGGAGGTTAATAAATAAAAAAAAACTCAGTATACCTAGCTGTTTGGGTAAAACCTAACCTTTAGACTGAATACAAACTACAAAAATTGCTCAACTTTAATATCCCTTATATCGCTCCTGGTTTGGGGTCGGTAAAATGTTTTGTAGTACAGGAGATGAGGCATTTTGGCTAGGAATTTTTTTGTCCTGTATGGATTTACCTGAAATTTTTACAAAAGGTAGGAAATATCCCAATGATCAAAGTTTATATATTATGCCAAGGTGTGCTTTTATTCTGGGGGTGGTTGCCACCCCATCTTGGGGGTGGAAATCTTTTATTATATATTAACTACTTTTTTTAAAAAATTTTTGTAATTTTTTTAAAAATAATATTTTTCGAGTTATTCCGGGTTAAAAATAAAAGTTTTTAGACGAAAAAATCGACTTTTTTTAAAGGGTTTTTTACGAATAACCAGAAATAGCATTTTATAAAAAAAAAACGTAAAAAAAAAGTAGCTTATAAAAACCTAAAAAAAAAGTATTTTATAATTTCTCTACAACCAATACGACCGATTTACGGCAGTTAATGGTTACTTTTGTTCGTCAAATGCCAAATTTGAAAAATTCAAGTCAAATAGGGAAAAGTTTGCATTTTTTTAAAAAAAACATATAGGATATTTCTTTTTTATATATGTATTATTAATACATCCCCGAAGTTTAAAAATTAAAAAACTTAATTTTCTAAAAATTGGAGCTTACCAATGAACCTTCTGTAACTGACTGAGGACGCCCTACTACATTTTTCCATTGTTTCCACTTGATTATTGGGGATCTTTCTCAATCAAGCCATTTATTGGGATGAGGTTTTCCAAATTTTTTTCGCAGTTGTTACAATTCTCCGCATACAAGTTTCTTGGTCATCTGACAACAAACTTTTTTTAGTAACTTTTTTCCCATATTTTTTTGGGAATGTTTAGGATAATGGCTATTTATAGACTCCACCGTAAAAAGTTTGCGTTGGAATAGCCATTGTGAGGTGTTTGAGAAGAAAGAAAAACATATTTCGGTCGAAAGATAAAATTTACTAACATGGATGCTGCTGTTTGGATATTCTTCTTTAAATAAACTTATGCTTCTTTAATGGTCATCATCATATGACGTATCTGAAAAATCTTTTTTTCCCCTGTCGATTTTTTTAGACTTTAAATTCCCTTTTTCCCGGGAGCTTGCCTGCTCAATCATCTCTTAAAAAAATTTTCGACGATTTTTTTTCTCGTTTTCTGGTATACCGTCCTCTATTTTTGGGTTGTCTTGTAGGACAGTGTTGGTCTTAACATTTTTTTGCAACTCCTCAGCACAGTTTTTTGTATTCGGTCTTAGCAGGAAGGGCTTTTTTTTCTTTAGTAACCGCTTTTTCCGAGTTTAGGGTTTTTTACGGTCCTAAATTATCTGGTTTTGTTTTAATTCTGCGTTTTTCATTTTTTGTCTATAAATCTTTTTCTTAAAGAATCCTTTTTTCTTTGTTCTCAGAATATCTTTCCATTAAAATGAGCCTCTTTGCCCCCTTCTTTGTTTCCCCTTTAATCTTTTCTTAAAAATTCTTTCTTTTTTCAAGTCGCCTTTAACTTTAGCTCTATATCTCCGAACACCGTTTAACTTGTTCTTTACGTGTGATTTTGGCCATTCCTATCTGTAACAAAATGTTTGGGTCTCAAATCGAGAAGTTGTATGTTACTATGTACCTCTAAAAAATAGATAAAGGTAAGATGTACCCAAAAATTTGAAAAAAATTACATTTTTTTAATTTTTTTTTTTACAATGCAATGAAATTTTCCAAATAGGTAGGTAGGTACCTTATAATTTTATTTTGTAGGTGATGTTAAAATACAAATTTATATAGACACGGACCTAAATCTAAGAAGATTAAATCCCCAAAAAAAACGTCATCCGGCTATATTGTGAATCATTAAAAGGCAAACAAAATATATTTTTGGGGTTTACATAAATTTTAAAAAAAGTATTGTAAGTAAAAAAAAAGTATAATGTATTTTCCTTTTCCTAAAATACTGTAAAACTTTCATTTTTAAGTTTTCGTATTACGGACGGGGCAAAATTAATTGCACTATTCATAATAAAAAAAATATATAAAATTTTTTTTTTGACGAAAAATTCCTTTGTTGTTGGTAAGCAACAGCAACTAAAAGTTGGTGGATCTATTTCCCAAAAAAAAATATGTTATAAAAAACTTTAAAATTTACGATGGGACAATATATTAAAATGGAACAGTTTGGCGTAAAAAAAAAAAATTTTACCAATTTTTTTAAATTATTAAAAAAACACTTTTTAACATTTACATTGACAAGCTAAATGTTGTTTATATAATGTTTATTTGTTTAGGCGCCCGGCCTACCCGTTCGGAAGAAAACAGTTTCTTTGTTTCAAAATAAAAGGGGGTAACTTTGAGGTGGCGTAAATACTTAAGACGAAGATGGAATTTATATATTTTTTGTTTATTTGAACCTTATGGTATACCCTTAAAAAAAAAATAATTTATATTAATTTTTTATTGTTTCCAAAATAGGGTTGACATGTACCGTGGAATGGCTGAATAGGTTTATTTTTGAGGGGTTTATGTTACAAATATAATGTTAGATATAACTCAAACATAAAAATAGATTTGTTCTAAAATTTAGCTATGATTTTAATTTACAAAAAGGGCTATTTCTATTGATTTTTCATTTTTTTGATAAGGGGGGGTTTTTTCCCTTAAAGAAAAAGCATTTAAAAAGGGGTAAAAACAACCCAATTCCAAATTTTTTAAAAATTGAAACTGTAAAAAACCAGGGCAAACACCTTTTTTCTCCCCATCCACTGTACTATTGAATAAAATTGATATTTTTTATATAAATCTTTAAGCTAAAATCTCATAAAAATAACGGGCAAATATCGAATTCAAATGAAATAAAACAACCACTGAACAAAATAGTAAAAAAAGATAAAAGTAAAACCGAACAGAGATTAGATTCGTATCGAAAATAACAGGTTACATAATGAGTTGTTAATTATATTATAAATGGATATTTTACATGACAAAAGAAAACTAGAAGCTTGTTAGTTTCTCATTTTTCTAATGGCTTCCAATTAGACTCTCGTTTGGAAAACAAGCACAATAACGAAACATCAAGATATGTATTTGTCGAAAACTTTTCTCTTTCTTTCCACTCGGCATAATTATTTTTGTTTGTCGTTTCTACTGTTATTAGGGAGTAAAATGAATTATATTACTTTTTGTGTAATATTTTTTTTAATGTAGGGAACCAACATTAAATCCAAAATAAAGCTTTGTAATTGTTTATTAATTGATAAATTAAACTATTAAGGTTAGAACGGGGCCGAGATCCCTTCGACCAGTACCAGTACAGATCGTTTTTACCTATTTTAGTATAATTTGTGATGCAGTATTATGAATGGATCACAAATTTAGCGCAGTTTCAAATAAGATCGAATACGCTTTACCAAAAGTTAGAGGTTCTCAATGCTGATTTTTTTGTTGGTTTCTAAAGTATGTTTGTTATTCCGTAATATTTTATACTATTTTACACTTTTTGAACCCACCTTGTCCTAAAATACACCTTCCATAAGATCGATTAGGTACAAAAAGAATAAAATAGTGTACACTATTTCTTAATAAGAAACAGACATTTAAATTTTCAAAAATCAATATTTTTTAAAATATGCTCTATTAGCGGAGCGATTCCGTAAGTCTATCGTGTCGTTTTTTTTTTTTTGGCGTAGAACCAGATCAAACCTGTTAGGTTTCTTTGAGTATGTCACCGGGCACATGAAATCGTATTTTACGACATTTTTTTTTTGGGCTCGAACTTTTTAAAAAATTTAAAAAAAACTTTTTTTTAAAAAATAAAAAAAAATTTTTTTTTTTTTTTTTTCCCCCGCCATAACTTTAAAAAATTTTTAAAATACCAAAATTTTTTTTTTTCAAAAATTTTAAAAAACCCCACTTTAGCGCCTTTAACCTTATAAAAGTTTGGGCACAATTCGCACTTTCATTCCTCTAAAAAACATATAAACTAAAAATAAATATTTTTGGTATTGAAATTTTCACCAATCGATAAACTTTTTATTTTAAAAATATTTTTAAAAAATGCAGCGAAGAAAATAAAAAAAACAAAAAAAATTTTTAAAAAAAAAAAATTTTTCCCCCAGCGTTCGTTTGGCAACGGGGATTTTTTTTTTACGTAAAAAAATTATCGGGACCCAATAGCCCCGCATGGATAGCGTGCGTAGTTAAGTAATACATTAGTAGTGGGGTTGTCGAAATTTAAAGTGTGCTG